>PVJN01019601.1:0-37046 GCA_004026805.1 Lasiurus borealis
AAAAAAAAAACACTCAACAGGAAAAGAAAAAAGAATCCAAAAATATGAAGATAGTGTAAGGAGCCTCTGGGACAACTTCAAGCGTACCAACATCAGAATTATTGGGGTGCCAGAGAAAGAGAGAGAGCAAGATACTGAAGACCTATTTGAAGAAATAATGACTGAAAACTTTCCCCACCTGGTGAAAGAAATAGACATACAAGTCCAAGAAGCACACACAACCCCAAACAAAAGTAATCCAAAGAGGACCACACCAAGATACATCATCATTAAAATTCCAAGAGCAAAAGACAAAGAGAGAATATTAAAAGCAGCAAGAGAAAAAGTTAATTACCTACAAGGGAGCACTCATACGACCATCAGCTGATTTCTCAATAGAAACAATGTAGGCCAGACGGGAGTGGCAAAAAATATTCAAAGTGATGAACAGCAAGAACCTATAACCAAGATTACTCTACCCAGCAAAGCTATTATTCAGAATTGAAGGGCAGATAAAGAGCTTCACAGATAAGAAAAAGCTAAAGGAGTTCATCATCACCACCAAACCTATATTGTATGAAATGATGAAAGGTATTCTTGAAGAAGAGGAAGAAGAAAAAGGTAAAGATAAAAATTATGAATAACAAATACATATCAACATGTGAATCTAAAAATCAAGTAAATATAAAAATCTGATGAACAGAATAAACTGGTGATTATAAGAGAATCAGGGGCATAGAAAGGGAGTGGACTGACAATTCTCGGGGAAAAGGGGTGTGGGGGTGCAGAAAGAGACTGGACAAAAATTGTACACCTATGGATGAGGGCACTTGGGTGGAGGTTAAGGGCAGAGGGTAGGATGGGAACTGGGTGGAGGGAAGCTATGAGGGAAAAACAGGAACAATTGTAATAATCTGAACAATAAAGATTTATTAAATTTAAAAAAATAAAATAAATAAAAATATATAAAAAAATAAAAGAATATAAAGAACAAAATGAACAAACAGGCTTATAGAAATAGAGAACAGAATGATGGATGTCAGAGGGGACAGGGGTCTGAGTGAAAAGGATAAAGGAATTAAGAAGCACTAATTGGTAGTTACAAAACAGTCACAAGAATGTAAAGCATAGAGAATATAGTCAATACTATTATATAACTATGTATTGGTGCCAGGTGGGTACTTGAAATATCAGGAGGGAACACTTTGTAAAGACATGCACTCTTCAATTAGGTTCCTTTTTTGCTTTACTCATTTATTATCACCTGCCTAGCCCCTTCAGGTCTGATAAGCTTTCTAAGCCATTTATTCCAATCTTGAGCATTTCTACTCCCTAAACACCAATGCTAAACACTAATGCTAACAAATTAATCGAAATCTCTTACAAAACAACAAGAAAGCCCACTCACTGCACGGGAGAACATATTTGCCAATGCTATCCTATATAATAAAGAGCTAATATGCTAATTATACCGAACAGCAGAACAACCCTCCAGACCAGTGGTTCTCAACCTTCCTAATGCCACAGCCCTTTAAGACAGCTCCTCATGTGGTGGTGACCCCCAACCATAAAATTATTTCCGTTGCTACTTCATAACTGTAATTTTGCTACTGTTATGAACTATAATGTAAATATCTGATATGCAGGATGTATTTTCATTGTTACAAATTGAACATAAATAAAGCATAGTGATTAATCACAAAAACAATATGTAATTGTATATTCTGAAATATTTATTTCTAATTACAAATAAATGAAATTTTGTCTTGAATCATGGTGTAGCATGGATAACAGTCTTCATATGACAACAATAAACTACATTGCTACATTCTGCTACACCGAGGAGCGGTGTGTTGGTTCCTAAGACCATGGGAAATAGGTGTTTTCCAATAGTCTTAGGCAACCCCTGTGAAAGGGTCATTCAACCCCCAAAGGGGTCTCGACCCACAGGTTGAGAACCACTGCTCCAGATGAAGCTGGGGCTGCGAGGTCCAGCTAAGGTAGGTGGGGCTGCCAGGGCCAGGCAACTGAGGCAGCCAGGACTGCAAGGGCCAAGCCCCTTGCATGAATTTCATGCATCGGGCCTCTAGTCTCAGATAATGGTTCAATCTCCAAAATTTAGAGGCAACTCATACAACTTAACAAAAGAAGATAAAACAATCCAGTAAAAAAAAATGGGCAAAGGGCCTAAATACACTTTTCAAAAGAGGACATACAGAAGGCCAGAGACATATGAAAGCACGCTCAAAGTCACTAATCATCCAAGAGTTGCAATTCAAAACAATAATGAGGTACCACTTCACACCTGAGAATGGCTATCACCAACAAATCAACAAGCGACGAGTGCTAGAGAAAATGTGGAGAAAAAGGATCTCTCATGCACTGCTAGTATGAATGTAGACTGGTGCAGCCACTGTGGGAAACAGGATGGAGATTTCTCAAAAATTAAAAATGGAACTCCCATTCAAACCAGTAATTACACTTCTAGGAATCTATCCCATGAAATCAGAAACACCAATCAGCAAGGATATATGCACCCCTATGTTAAAAGCAGCACTATTTAAAATAGCTAAGATTTGGAAACAGCCTAAGTGCCCTTCGGCAGATGAGTGGATTAAAAAACTGTGGTACATCTACACAATACTACACTGCTATAAGAAAAGGAACTCCTTCCATTTTCAACAGCATGGATGGATATGCAGAGCATTATGCTAAGTCAAATAAGTCAGTCGGAGAAAGATAAATATCACATAATCTCACTCATATGTGGAATATGGTGAACAACATAAACTGATGAACAAAAATAGATCCAGAGACGAAGAAACACTGAACAGACCTCCCAACCTCAGAGAGAAGGCAGGGGAAGAGGAGTGGGGTAAGAGATCAACCAAAAGACTTATATGCATGCATATCAACATAACCAATGGGGTGGGTGAGAATTGTCCTGGGGGGAGAGATGGGAGGTTAATTGGGAAAAAGGAAAACATATGCTATACTTTAAACAATAAAAAATAAATCTCTTAGTCTTCCCTCATCCCAAATCTTGCCAAAAGTCACTGAACATTAGTGCCTAGAGGTAAAGCCAAAATCACAGATAAGATAGATCACTATTACTTGCTTAGAATGATGTTTTTGACTCATGGGTCAAATTATATTATATATTTCCTCCACTGAAATATCATTAGAATGGACTTATTCAAAGTATATTGTTAAACTTAATGAGTTAGTTAAGAGTCTGGCATATCAAATCAATAATAAATATTTCTGCAGTTTTTTAAAAATTATAGGCCCTATGTAACAGTTAAGACATGAGCTTTGACATAAGAAATAAAGTCAATAATACTGCAACAACTATGTATGATGTCAGACAGGTACTAGACTTTATTTGGGTGATCACTTCATAAGGTATACGAATGTCTAATCACTATATGTACACATTAAACTAATATATTATTATAATATTATATTAATATTATATTAATACAATATTAATATTGTGTGTCAACTAAAAAGGAAGGGAGAGAAGGAGAAAGGGAGGGAAGGAGAAGCTAGCTAACTTTGAAATTCCAAATCTACCAAGTCTTGGCTCACTATATATATTCCACATATGGTATCAAATCTTGGCTCTCCATTTTCTAGCTGAGAAACTCTGGAAAGTTACTTCTCTAAGCCTCAGTTTTCTTATCTTTAAAATTTGGACAATAAGAGTAGTTACTTCAATGATACAAAGTAATTTAATATATAGCACCTGACGCACAAAAAGTAACAAAAGTGGCTATTATTGAGTATGAGTACAAAAACAAAAACTAAGTAAGATCTCTGAACAAAATTTGTAAGTTCTATAATAGTGTTATTAATAAAGCATACTGAAATAAAAAAGAGATAATTCTATAGTAGAATAGAGGCAACATCTGAGCTGAAAGAATAAACAGAACAATGCCAACTGGAAAAGGAGCAAAAAAGAGAAAGTCCATGGACAAGTAAGAGAACAAAAGAAAGAAATCTAAGTGTTTATTTCCAGGGACAGCTAGAAAACTATAATAGGCAAGGGGGAAAAAAGTATACATTAAGAGGGGACTAGCAAATAAAGCTTGGGGAAAAGTGTGTGGCCAGAATTCAGGCTTTCATTCAAACCTCATTTATTGAGGCTTACTAAATGGAAGCATTGTACTGGGGCATGAAATAGAATAAGAGATATTTTAAAATACTTTCCTTTAAAACAACTGATTTTCTGACATGGTGTGCAGTACATCACTGTTGCAAAATACATCTTTAATGTATTTAACAAATATAGTCAAACAAAAAAGACACAGTTGTTGACACAAGAAGGCTTAAGAGAAACAAGACTACCATCTGATGGCAGACTTCAAATTCTAGAAACCCCTTCTGCCACATGCACACACACACATACACATACCTCACAAAGCACACAACTGGGTAATTCCTATATAAGAAGATAAACATAATATGTACAGATACAAAAGAAAGTAAGTTTATTTTTTGTAAAATATAAATTAGGTGGGTGACTAATTTGATTCTTAAAAAGAAATGATTGATTCTAGGGCTGCAGCAGGGAAGTTATAAGATAAGCCTGAAACATCTGATGATGCCAGACAGTTAAAAAGTGCTAAACTAACAACAAAATGGGGTCATGTCAAAAGGGCACAGTTGCCAACCTGTAAGAGCTGCGAATGGCCAATGCTGTAACAATCTGAGCAACAATGATGGTACAAATAATAAAATATCCATCAGTGCATATTACAAATGAGTGATTAAATAAAGAAGTAAATAAAAGGGAAAGAAGAGGCAACTCTTTCTTACAAAAGAATCCCAATTAAGTGTATAAGAAATAAAAAGAAAATCAAAAAATGAAAACAAAAAATGCTATAGATATGATCCACCAATAAATGCTACAATTAATGAGCAAGGTTTAAGAAAAAAGTCTACTTGAACATCCTCAAATTATTTCCCCAAAACGTCTTATAATTTACAGAGTAAGAAACAGTAATTTTATAGTTGAGAAACCTGGCACATACCACATTAACCAAAGAACCAAGGTTAACATTACCAGCAGTAAGACATGGTAACATAAAGTAGCCCTGATATGATATACAAACAAGGACACATCACCTTTGCATTATTCTGCCCCAAAATACATTCTCTCACTCTAATTACAGTATGAGAAAACATAAGACAATTCCAAACTGAGAATTATTGTCCAAAGTACCTGATAAGTACCCTTCAAAAGTGTCAAAGGTCATAAAAACAAGAAAAAAATTAGAAACTGCTACAAATTGGAGAAGACAAAGGAGACGCAATGTGGGATCCTGGAACATAAAAGGACATTAGTGCAAACACTAATGAAAAGTGAATAAACTCTATTTACTTAATAGTTAACAGTATTGCTTTAATCAAAAGTACTGTACCAATATTAATTTCTTAGTTTTGATCACTGTACTATGGTTATAAAAGATGTTAATACAAAGAGTGAAGGACATATAAAAACCCTTTGTAATAATTATGTAACTCTTCTATAAGTCTAAAATTCCTTCAAAATAAAAAGATTTTGAAAAATCTTGGATGAGCTGAAACCGGTTTGGCTCAGTGGATATAGCATCTGTCTGCTGACAGAAGGGTCCCAGGTTCGATTCCGGTCAAGGGCATGTATTCTGGTTGCAGACACATCCCCAGTAGGGGCATGCAGGAGGCGGCTGATCAATGTCTCTCTCTCATGGATGTTTCTAACTCTCTATCCCTTTCCCTTCCTCTCTGTAAAAAATCAATAAAATATATTTTTTAAAAATCTTCGATGATAAAAAACAGTACTAATTGCAATACTACATTGTTTTATTTTACCTTAGATTGTCAACTTACCTGAACTGTATTGTTTTCCAGTGAATGCTACATTATCTCTACTCTTATTTTATGCTGTTAGTCATATAATAAAGCTCTAACAAACCAATATTCTACCAAAGTTATTCACTAATTAAAAATACTTAATTCCCTTTGATACCCTAAAAATGACTAGTAATTAGAATTTTATCGTCACCTATAACCTACACAGAACTTTATCTTCAAGAGAAGCAAATATTGTTATTGCTTGCAGCATAAAAATGAAAATTAAAACAAAAAATCCTTACCTTCCAACCACTGCCAGCCTCTCTATAATATGGGAAGTTATCACAAATCCATTGGTAAATCTCACTTAGTGTCATTTTCTTTTTGGGTGAGCTATTAATTGCAAATGTAATGAGGCTGGCATAACTGTATGGAGGTTTCCCATCTTTGTGCTGTTGGACTTCTTCCTGGTCCAGAGTTGTATTTGGGTCAAGGAGTGCATTCTTCTTGGAAATTCCTGTTCCATGTGCATTTTGTGTAGCATCAGACTTTTGAATGGCTGCTCTCATGGTGAGCTGTGGTAACCAGTCCATAGATGTTAGGCTGCTCTCCAATTCAGATGTCATCCTGAAGGTAAATAGACTCCTTAGTCAGTATCAAGGAAAGAACCCCTGCTTCTCAAAATATCCAAAATTCACAAATCTAGGAGTTCCAAAGTGAGGGAAAGCCTGAGTTAAATCTGGAGGGAAAAGATTGAATATGTTAATAACCAAACCAAATATTTAAGAGATCAACATTTCCAATCTTTTTTCTTATTTTTATCCTCTCCAAAACACAACAAATTTGGTTTTAAAATGTTTAAGATACAGCACAAAATGTAAATACAAAGTGATTCTGATTACTCTCCAATAATAAGGGCCTTTTAAAAACTTAAGACTGTACATCTGTTATTTCCTTTAGACAAATTTTAAAGAAGTCATACATACAAAGTAGAGGCAAGAGGTCAGAAAAGTACCTAAGAAATAGGCACAGGAATTTGCACAGAGAAAATAAAGTAGAGCTGAGTGGGTAAAAGGTAAGAAGAGTAAAGAAAGGTAGACAGGACTATCAAAGAGACAGACTAGCTGGGGGGCATTGACAGTAAAGAAGAATGCAAACTCAAGGACACTGATGAATAGGAGAAAAGGAGGACAGACAGGACGAGGCATTATCTTTTAAAATGAATATATCAAGGAAAAAGTTTAAGAGAATAACTGAAGATCTGGGAGCATTGGATATAAGACATTAAATCACATAAATGGACAGCAAGAAAAGCAGCATTAAAAGCTCAAGAACAGGCTTGGAGAAAACCAAGATGGCGGCATACGTGAACACCTAAACTGCTGCCTCACACAACAATTTCAAAACTACAACTAAAAGACAGAACAGACATCATCCAGAACCATAGGAAAGTTGGCTGAATGGAAATTCTATAACTAGAAGGAAAGAGAGGGGCTCACAGAGACTCAGAAGAGCTACAAAAAACTGAGGTACAGAGACGCATGTGGAGAGAGCAGGCAGCTTCCTCTGGCGGGAGGGAGACAGAGACTCCCAACTGCACTGAACCCCTTATCCCATGGCATTGAACCCCAGTTCCAGGCGAGACTCATATGGGGGGAGTCTGGACTGTGAAAAGGGAGGAGTACACAGATATTTAGGGGAGCCTCGAAAGGGCAGAGGTCTGGGGGCACACAGAAGACAGACTGCTGATTGTGCCACTGGCTTTCTCTCGTGGGCGGGAAACAGAGCCTCCCAACTGCATTACTTCTAACTGAACTGAACCCCAGTTTCGGGCAAGACTATACAAGGCCCAGACTCATACAAAGCCCAAAAGGTAAGGAAACCGGAAAGGAAGGGGTCTAGAGGCACAGAGACAGCTGCAGCGATTATCGAGACACTTGAGACCCAGGGGCCACATAGGGTGGAGCTGACTGGAAGCCAAGGTCATCTGTTAGTCACTGAGACTCCACCCCATCCAAGCTCAACAGAGAGGCTTTTGCAATTTTGAAAGTCTTGTATCATAAGGCTGACTCCTGCAAAGAGTTCTCCTGGCACAGTAAAAATGCAAAGACAAAGGAACAGATCACAAATGAAAGAAATAGAGGAAAACAAACGACTGGATATAGAGTTCAAAACCACAGTTATAAGGTATTAAGAATTTCCTAGATAAGATGGATAAATTTTGCAAGACCCAAGAGCAGAGGAAAAAGGACCAACTAGAGCCGCGACCAGTTTGGCTCAGTGGATAGAGTGTCAGCCTGCAGACTGAAAGGTCCCAGGTTTGATTCCGATCAGGGGCACATACCTTGGTTGTGGGCACATCCCCATTGGGGGTTGTACAGGAGGCGGCTGATCGATGTCTCTCTCTCATTGATGTTTCTGACTTTCTATCCCTCTCCCTTCCTCTCTGTAAAAAAATCAATATAATATATTTTTAAAAAAGAAAGAAAAAGGACCAACTAGAAATTAAACAGACACTCACTGAAATAAAATATATTATACACTGACCTAACAGTAGACTAGAGGAATGCAAGAATCAAGTCAAAGATGTGAAATACAAAGAAGCAGAAAACACTCAACTGGAAAAGAAAAAAGAAAAAAAGAATCCAAAAATGTGAAGATAGTGTAAGGAGCCTCTGGAACAATTTCAAGCGTACCAGCATCAGAATTCTGGGGGAGCCAGAAGAAGACAGAGAACAAGATACTGAAGATCTATTTAAAGAAATAATGACTGAAAACTTTCCCCACCCAGTGAAAGAATTAGACTTACAAGTCCAGGAAGCACACAGACCTCAAATAAAAGGAATCCAAAGAGGACCACACCAAGACACATCATCATTAAAATGCCAAGAACAAAAGACAAAGAGAGAATATTAAAAGAAGCAAGAGAAAAAACAGATAATTACCTACAAGAGAGCACCCACATGACTGTCAGCTAATTTCTCAACAGAAACTATGCAAGCCAGACAGGAGTGGCAAGAAATATTCAAAGTGATGAATAGCAAGAACCTATAACCAAGATTACTCTACCCAGCAAAGCTATCATTCAGAATTGAAGGGTGAATAAAGAGCTTCACAGATAAGAAAAAGCTAAAGGAGTTCATCACGAAATTCTGAAAGGTACTCTTTCAGAAGAGAAAGAAGAAAAAGGTAAAGATAAAAATTATGAACAACAAATACATATCTATCAACAAGTGAATCTAAAAATTAAGTGAATTAAAAATTTGATGAACAGAATAAACTGGTGAATATAATAGAATCAGGAGCATAGAAAGGGATGGACTAACAATTCTCAGGGGGAAAGGAGTAAGGGGGTTGCAGTTAGAGACCAGACAAAAATCATACACATATAGATGAGGACAATAAGGAGGGAAGGGAAGGTGAGAGGGAGGGGTGGGAGCCGAGTGGAGGGAAGCTATGGGGGGAAAAAAGAGAAACAAATGTAATAATCTGAATAAAGATTAAATAAAAGAAAATAAAAAATAAAAAATAGCTCAAGAACAGGCTTAATCTAAACATCCAAGTGATCTGGATTCTGTAATGTATTTTCACTCCAACACTGAAAATTTTAGATCATTATATCTCAAAGAAAGAAAAAAGAAAAACAAAATCTGAAAGGTTAACACATTCTGGAGGAGGACGAAGCTCTTCTAAAAATTGAAAATAAGGGGGGAAAAAAGCATGACACTTCATAAAGGAATTGCTAACGTTCAGCATAAGGTACCAAACTTTCTATCCTGGGATCAAAGAAGCAAGAATAGTGACCCTGGCTATAAAATAAAGAAGAATGAAAAGCTTCTACTATATCTCATTTGTAAAGTGAAAATAACTACTTCACTGATATAAAGTACTCAGAACAGTCACTGGCAAAAAGTAAGTATTCAATAAATGTTAGCTACTGGTGATGTTGTTGATAACAGTAGTTACTGCTATTATTCTTCACATTTCATTCTATAAACACTGACTAGTATACTACGACTAGAGGTCCAGTGCACAAAATTCATGCACAGCGGGAGGTTGTCCTTCAGCCCAGCCTGCTCCCTCTCCAATCTGTGACCCCTGAGAGATGTCTGACTGCCCGATCCTTCCTGGATTGGGCCTAAACAGGCAGTCGGACAACCCTATCACAATCTAGGACTGCTGGCTCCCAACTGCTCACCTGCCTGCCTTCCTGATTGCCCCTAAGCGCTTCTGCCTGCC
Organism: Lasiurus borealis; assembly: GCA_004026805.1. NCBI lineage: Eukaryota > Metazoa > Chordata > Mammalia > Chiroptera > Vespertilionidae > Lasiurus > Lasiurus borealis. Next base: position 10,057 of record PVJN01019601.1, read on the forward strand.
ATCATGATCACCCCCTAACCATTCCCCTGCCAACCTGATTGATGCCTAACTGCTCCCCTGCCAGCCTGTTTGCCCCTAACTGCCCTCCCCTATGGGCCTGGTCACCCCTAACTATCCTCCCCTGCAGGCCTGGGATCTCCTCCAACTGCCCTTCCCTGCAGGCACAGTCACCCCCAACTTCCCTCCTCTTCCAGCCTGGTCACCCCTAACTGCCCTCCCCTGCAGGCTTGATTACCCCCAAATGCCCTCCCTTACAAGCCTGGTCCCTGCCAATTGCCCTCCCCTGCTAGCCTTCTTGTGGTGGCCATCTTATGTCCACATGGAGGCAGGATCTTTGACCACATAGGGGCAACCATCTTGTGTGTTGGAGTGATGGTCAATTTGCATATTACTTTTCTATTAGATAGGACAGAGGCCTGGTGCACAGGTGGGGGCCAGCTGCTTTGCCCAGAAGGGTGCCCTGGATCAGGGTGGGTGTTCCCTTGGGGGATGGGGTGGCCTGGGAGAGGGGCCTATGGTGATTTGCAGGCTGGCCACGCCCCCTAGAGACCCAAGCTGAGGCCCTGGTATCTGGAATTTATTTATCTTCTACAATTGAAAACTTTGTAGCATAGAGCAGAGCCAAGCCTTCTGCTGCACAGCCATTGAAATTTTGTTACCTTAAGTGGAGGTTTAAGGTGTGCAAAGCTTGGCTTCCTCCATCTCCAGGGGGAACCAAAGTCTCCCTCCTGCTCTCTGTGGCAGTAGCCATGTTGGTTGGGTTAATATGCATACTCACTCTGATTGGTCGGTGGGTGTGGCTGGTGGGCGTGGCTTGTAGGTGGCGGAGGTACAGTTAATATGCATATTGCTTTTATTAGATAGGGTTCTGTCATCCTATTTGTCTCAATTAAATCTCCACTGAGTAGCTTTATTTTGTTCAAATTCCCAAAACATTAGTCACATATATTTTCAAAGTTAATATAAAAGTACATTACAAGTTGGAATATAATTGATATTATAGATGTTCCCTATTGAGAACCATCTTTAACTTGTTTCCTTCCAACAGTATCACTAATTGAGAATAAGTCAAAGTAATATGACATACAGTAACTAGGTACCGTATTTTCTGGCATATAAGATGATTGGGCGTGTAAGACGACTCCCAACTTTTCCAGCTAAAATACAGAGTTTGGGATATACTCGCCCTGTAAGATGACTCCAGGCATAGAAGACAACCCTCGACTTTTGAGAAGATTTTCCTGGGTTAAAAAGTTGTCTTATATGCTGGAAAATACGGTACTTAATCTGTGTTGTAACATTTAACAAGAATTTATAATTACGCTGTAGGCCCGGTGCACAAATTCATGCACCAGTGGGATTCCTTGGCCTGGCCTGTGGGATCAGCCAAAATTAGCTCTCTGACATCCCCCGAAGGGATTCCAGATTGCTAGAGGGTGCAGGCCAGGCCAAAGGACCCACTGGTGCATGATCGGGGCCGGGAAGGGGAGAGAGAGGTTGGCCAGTTGGGGAGGGACCACAGGATGGCTCCAGGGTATATCTGGTCCATCTCACTCAGTCTCGTTCGCCAGACTCCAGCAGCAAGCTAACCTTCCAGTCGAAGTATCTGCCCCCTGGAGTTCAGTGCATGTCCCAGCAACTGGTCAACCAGTCGACTGTCTGCCCCCTGGTGGTCAGTGCGCATCATAGTGAGCGGTTGAGCATCCTTAGCATATCATTAGCATATTACACTTTGATTGGTTAATGGACTTGATGACCGAACACTTAATATACTAGGTTTGTATTATATAGGATATGTAGAGGGCTATGCTACAGTAAGATTTTACACACACACACACACACACACACACACATTCCTGCCCTCTAAGGACACATAGGCCAATTAGGACAGTCAAAGACAAAAAAAGCTACAAAAAAAAAAAGCATTTTTTTAAATATATTTTTACTGATTTCAGAGAGGAAGGGAGAGGGAGAGAGAGAAACATCAGTGATGAGAAAGAATCATTGATCAGCTGGCTGCTTCCTACATGCCCCACACTGCGGACTGAGCCCACAACCCAGACATGTGCCTTTGACTGGACCCTTCTTCAGTCGATAGGTAGAGACCCTATCCATTGAGCCAAACCAGCTATGACTAAAACAATTTTAAAAGGAGTACAAAGCTGAGCTCTTTGTGCTGCAATGGTTCAGAAAAGGGTGGGAACAATAATGGCTGAAGCCTTAAGAGGTAGAGAAGGGCCGAAATCAGTTTGGCTCAGTGTACAGAGCATCGGCCTGTTGACTAAAAGTTCCCAGATTCGATTCCAGTCAAGGGCCTGTATCTTGTTTGTGGGCACATCCCCAGTAGGGGGTGTGCAGGAGGCGGCTGATCGATGTCTCTCTCTTATCGATGTTTCTAACTCTCTATCCCTCTCCCTTCCTCTGTAAAAAAAATCAATAAAATATATTTTAAAAAAAACAAAGAGGTAGAAAAGGAAGAAGTTAAGCTAAAACTTGAAGTTAAGATCTAAACAGGATGGAAAGATGATCCCTAATTATCCAAGACATCATGAGGAAAAATTATTCCATTGTTGTGCTTATTTTCATCAGTTCTGCTAGTGTAGATCTGAAGTTCACTATAAAATCTCCTTTAAATTCAGACTCTGAAAAACTTGGACTTCTATTTTGTTTGTAGTTCATTAAATTTCATATATTTTCGGTAGGGAAGTAAAAAAGTGCCTCTATTCTAGTGTTTAGGCTAGTCCCTGCAGTGGTTCTCCATTAAGAGTTGAGACCACAAAAAATGATCATTAGATATGGCCAGATCAGTAACTTTAGAAAAAAACCTCTTAGTGAAATAGGAATGACAGGAGCCCATTTGTATAAAAGAACAGATGGTAGTAAATCTTAAAAGAGCATGAGAGATTCTGAGAAATCTGGTTATGAAAATCTGGTTAAGAAATGTCAGGTCCTGATTACCTCCTCATTCCAAAAGCTTCCTAGCTGACCTCCTAGATAATGATTTGTCACCATTCCTCCCTGCTAGTCATCTCCAGAGTCCATGCATATACTCTAAGAGAAATCTGTCAGTTTTATTTTTCATGTAACTGTGCCAAAAAACTTCTAATGGTTTTCTTTCTCCATTATTCATCCCAAATTGGGGGGAGGGAAGAGTAGAGACCTAAACTCTTCATTTTCAACTATCAAGCTGTTTTATATGTATAACTAGAAGCCCGATGCATAAAATTCGTGCATGGGTAGGGTCCCTAGACCTGGCTGGCAATCAGGGCTGATCTGTGGGGTGACCAGTGAGACCATTGGGGCACTCCACTGGCACCCACCTTGGCCGACCTGGCGCCACCTGCTCACTGGCTCTGTCCCCTGCTACTGCTGCCGGTCACCCCTCTCTGCAGGAGGCGACCAGCAGAGCAATTGGGGGGAGGGAGAAGGGATGCGACTCCAACCCACTCCCCAGCCAGACGTCTCTCCACCTGTGCCTCTCTCACTGGCCAGCCCTGCTCCCCACCACCAGCACTGATGGTTGCCTCCCTCTGTTGGGGCAACCAGCAGGGTGATCAGGGGGCCCCTGCTGGAACCCACCTTAGCTGGCCTGGGGCCTGCAGGCTGGAGCAGCTCTTGCATTGAGCATCTGTCCCCTGGTGGTAAGTGCGCATCATAGCAACCAGTTGTTCCACAGGTCATTCTGCCATTTGGTCTATTTGCATATTAGGCTTTTTATTATATAGGACAGTGGTCTGCAAACATATGCCGCTCGCAAGCCGCGATTTGCCACTCTGTTGACTGAGTTTGCCAACCACTGATATAGGAGGATTGCAGCATAGACTTAAGCTTTCTACCCTCACTCCCTCTTCCTGCACCCTCCTCATTAAAGATAATAACCATACACTAGTACTTCATATGCTATTTAACACCATAGTAGGTACATGTTACCTAAAAAATATTTCTTAAATATATTTTTATTGATTTCAGACAGAAAGAATGAAGGAGATAGAAAAGAAACATCAATAATGAGAGAGAATCACTGATCAGTGGCTCCTGCTCACCCCCTACTGAGGATAAAGCCTGCAACCTAGACATGTGCCCTGACCAGGAATCAAACCATGACTTTCTGGTTCATAGGTCAATGCTCAATTACTGACCCTCACCAGCCTAGCTCTAAAAAAATATTTAGACAAGGAATAAAAGTATTCCTTTCTAAAATGCTATTTTCCTCTTATTCTTCCTAGCTGGCTTTTATTTTTCCTTCAAGACTCAGCCCCAAACATCTCTCCCTCCAGAAAACCTGGTCAATTCACTCTTCCCATCCTTTACCTCCTAAATTGACCTAGATCCTACTCCCATCATAGAATATAATACCTCTATAAAGAATTATAATTATCTTTACCTATCATTTTCCTATGAGACCATAAACTCCTTGGAAGGTAAGTTCTTATTCTTTTCTGTCTCCTCAATGCCTAGTAACATAATAGGTAAAGGATCAATAAAGGTGGTTAAGTGATTAAAATAGTGACTATCCACTGAATGTGGTGTGTGATCCTCCCCAAACAAGTGAGACCTTACACATGTAAAAGCTAAAAGAGGTTAAAGAAGAGGGACTCAACAGTATTAAGTAAGGATAATCACAGGATCAAAATCCATTAAGAATTGGAAAAAAAAAAGTATGACTCAGGACACAGATCAACAAATAGCAAGCATTATACAGGAACACAGACAGATCTGCTTAAATAGCAGAGAAAAATGAAAAGATAAAGACAAAAAGATAACATTACTTGTGGAAGAAAGCAAACATGAAGAACTTAGGTTTGAAGATCTTAAATCTATGATGGTATCTGTTGCTTAAAAGAAGTTTCATGAGGAATTTTTTCTGCATAAAATGAAAAGAAAAAGAGCATCAAGATATAAAAACTCAATATTAAGTCATTACACAGGGGGAGGAGAGAGAGTTCTAATCCCTCTCTGTGAAACACAGTCTCTGATATGACCCCAAATATGCTTTTTAACAAATACTTTAGCACATTGCTCGGCCTCCTTCTGCAACTTCCCTGACTCACAAGGAGCAGCCAAGACTTATTATTAAAAAAAGTTTTCAAATATAGGGAAATTGGTAGAGTTATTGTTAGCTCCCTAGATGGAGTTAAGAGAAAGACATTAAGGAAAATAAAAGAAGTAAGAATAATAAGGGTAATGAAGTTGTTGACCTAGTTATTTCTGAATCCTTCCACTCAATTCCAGACATCTTAAGACTTGGCAACATGTGAGAAATTGAACTGAGAACTCAAAAGAAATCCTTGTAATTAGCACAGCAGGAATTCTGGTCACATGCATTTCAGGAGACATATACATATTTTATATAACTTTTATTAAAGCATCTCAGCACTCAAGGCAACTAGAAGCAAGGTATGTGGCAGAGACTACTAATTGACTAATCTGTTTTTAAAAACACCTAATATCTGTTTTTACCTCTTCCTTAGTAATACAACCTCAATTTTATTATGGATGGCATTGAGTGTTTTGCCCTTCCTGCTCTCCAAAATGTGGACATAAAAGTTGTTGCTCCATGCCGAGACCGGTTTGGCTCAGTGGATAGAGCGTCGGCCTGCGGACTGAAAGGTCCCGGGTTCGATTCCGGTCGGGGGCATGTACCATGCTTGCGGGCACATCTCCAGAGTGGGGCGTGCAGAAGGCGGCTGATCGATGTTTCTCTCTCATCGATGTTTCTGACTTTCTATCCCTCTCTCTTCCTCTCTGTAAAAAATCAATAAAATATATTTAAAAAAAAAAAAGTTGTTGCTCCAGCAATTACCTTGGATTATAAGGTGACCTTTGAGAATGGAAGCCACACACTGAGGATATGGAAGCTATGGAAGCAGAGAGAAGGAATCTTGATCCCTGATTTTTGTGTGAGGCAATTATGAAGCTGTTCATCCTAGCCCTGAACTGTCTACCATCTAGATTTTTTATATGTTGAGGTACTATAAATCTCTACTAGTGGATGAACGCAATCCCTAACAAATATGAAATTTGGGACATGCAAGTAGGGTGATACAAGTAATAGAACCTCATATACAATATTCTCTTAAAAGAAGAGTTGATAAGGCAAGCATTAAGAATTCTGATAACGCCGAAACCAGTTTGGCTCAGTAGATAGAGCGTTGGCCTGCAGACCGAAAGGTCCTGGGTTTGATTCCGGTCAAGGGCATGTATCCTGGTTGCGGGCACATCCCCAGTGGGGGGCGTGCAGGAGGCGGCTGATCGATGTCTCTCATCGATGTTTCTAACTCTCTATCCCTGTCCCTTCCTCTCTGTAAAAAATCATAAATATATTTAAAAAAAAAGAATTCTGATAGCACAGGTTGGAAAGCAGGAGATACTTATTAAACAGTGATGAAGAATTTGATCAAACTGTCATCTTCAGAGGCTGGCAAGCAAACCATATGCCAACCAAGACTACAGCAAGGAGAGAAATGTAGAAAAAGGGAAAATTTAGAATGCTGGCATGTGTTAGCTCCTTCTTGCCACTTAAAAGTCCTAAGAAAGAAATAAACTTCAATTAGAGTTGCAAGCAGAGATGGTAGTGGGGTACTCCTTGCCTATAGTCTGCAATTTAAGTTAAGAGTCCTATTTAAAGCCTTGCATGGTTGAAAAAACATCAACTTCTTTTGAAGTACAAACTGAAGTAACTGAGTACTAGCTGCAAAACTGCAGACTTAGGAGAAAACCGGTACTTTGCCACACAAAAGCAATGTTGTAAGGGTGTTTTCTCTCCACCCAAAACTATTGTTTCAAATAGCCTCACAAAGCCATCAATCCCTCAGGAGCTAAAAGAGGTCAATGAACTTGGATGGAGAAAATAAATTCTTTATCCCTCAGTAACTTGTAACTGAAATTTAGGATGTCCTTTAATTATGAAAATAGATACCAAATCATTAACAATACCATTAACAGAACCTGTGATTTTGCTATCAATAAAAATCACAAAAATATTTCTATCAAATGACAAATGTCACGGAAGCTACAATTTTTATTTAAACTCATCAACTAATTCAGAATGATGAGTGCATTAGACTTGCCCTACATCTTTTTTATTTCATGTCTTACTTTAAAGTAGCAGTGGGGAACATACATACATGGGCCGTATAAGGTCTATGAAACCATTTGGTCTGGCCCTCTCAAGATATTAAGGGTGAGTTAATTAAATGTCTGATCAAATATAGCAGGCTAATTTTTAAGTTGATAATTCTGTATGATCCAAGAATGATGTTATAAATATCCGAATGGCCCTTGGCAGAAAAAGAAGGTTAGCCACCACTAAAGACAAATCTAACCCAGCCGATATGGCTTAGTGGTTCAATTGCCGGTCAGGGCAAATGCCCAGATTGCAGGCTCAATCCCCAATAGGGAGTGTACAGGAGGCAGCTGATCAATGTTTCTCTGTCAGTGGTGTTTCTATCTATCTCTCTCCCTTCATCTCTTTCTTAAAAAAAAAATAATAATAATTAATAAAAAACATTTTTTAATTTAAAGGCATATCTATTTCTATGTTACAAAGTTAATATTTTGCTAGCCATATTTCAATGTAAATAATTAATTTCCTTTGTAATCTTATTGTTTTATGAATTTTGAGACATTATTCTGAGAAAAGTTCACAGGTTTCACCAACACAGGGTTAGAAATCCCTAGAATAAGCAGAACACAAAGCAAAGGGTCTTCACGTTATGTTTGGGCAGGTCTTTTGGCTCAAAGAAACAAAAAGTCTAGAAACTAAGTTTTTAAAGATAACTATATGGATCGTGGGAAAGACAAAGAATCTAGACTGCAAAAGTCTCTTAAGTTTATAAAATAATACCCATCCACAAGCTCATAAATAAGAACTGGGCTATAAAAGCTATACATTTCCTAGAAAGGGCATTTTCACCAATACATATCTCAGATGTGGCCCTGGAGGATATTGCATAAGGTAAGACCTTTTAGAAGACACAGGGAACAATGGAGGCCACACAAAAAGCAGAATCAAGGAACTTTTTACACTGTCAGGAAGTCTCTGCCACTCCTATCAAATAGGATTTTATAATCGATATGGACTAGTGACTTACTGAGTGTTTCTCATTACCACATTTTCTACGTTTACTACTGTTATCCTATTCCTTCTCCACCACTATATACTAGGTATGTAAAGTGCTGACTCAGTTTGCAGGTCTTTGAACAAGCAGCCACTCTGGAATCTAATGAAAGGGACTGCATCCAGAGAGCCTGACTTTTCAGCTAGATATAATAACTGGATGAAAGTCTGGGTTATCTCTTTTGAGAAAAAAGGCAAATGAGTTCTATATATAATAAGAGTACATGTGGATATTTGGGCACCCAAAGGGGCAGACAGATATGGTGGACACCTAAAAATAAATAAAAAAACCTATTCCAGATTGACTTTACATTTTATACCATGTGATGTAAAAAAAAATTTTTAATGTATAAAGTAATAACTTAAGCTATTTTAAGAAAAAGTAGTTGATGTTACTTTTTTCAAAATTAGTTACCAGTGGGAATGCAGACTGGTGCAAAACAATATGGGAGTTTCCTCAAAAAATTAAAAATGGAACTCCCATTTGACCCAGTGATCCCACTTCTAGGAATATACCCCAAAAAACTAGAAATACCAATCAAAAAGGACATATGCACCCCTATGTTCATAGCAGCACAATTTATAATAGCTAAGATTTGGAAACAGCCTAAGTGCCCATCAGCAGATGAATGGATTAAAAAACTGTGGTACATCTGCACAATGGAATATTTCGCTGCTTATAAAGGAAAGAACTCCTACCATTTACAACAGCATCGATTTTCCTGGAGAGCATTATGTTAAGCGAAATAAGTCAGTTGGAGAAAGGCAAATATCACATGATCTCACTCATTTGTGGAATATAATGAACATCATAAACTAATGAACAAAAAAGATCCAGAGACAGAAGCATCAATCAGACCATCAAACCTCAGAGGGAAGGTAGGGGAGAGTGGAGGTAAGGGGCAGAGATCAATCAAAGGACTTGTATGCATGCATAAAAGCATAACCAATGGACACAGGCACCAGGGGGGGTGAGGACATGAGAGGAAGAAGGGAGGGTAAGAACACATATGTAATACTTTAATCAACATAGAAAAAATAATCTACTAGGTATGAATAACTGACAGCCTTTAAACTTTGCTATGAGTAATAACCTTCTTAAAAGATAAGCTGAAAAAATTCCCCAATGGAGTAAAAATACAAATGGGAAAAAAACCACAACTTAAAATAAGGACTCCAATATTTAAATAGTTAGTAGAAGGTCATTCTTCAAATCTCAACTTTCACAACTTTCCTTTCGCTCAATAAATATTCACAACTTATTCAAAATGGGCCGGGGGGAGACCTTTAGTGAGAAAACTTCATTTGTAAACACAATTGTTATTTCAGATCTATTTATCATAAAATCAAAAATAAAGAACTTCACTTGCTCATTTTTTTAAATTCCTGTTATTACTTATTTTGGAGATCCCCAAGGGAAGAAAAGTTCACAACTTATTCAACTTATTCCAATCTGTTGTAACATTTGTAATTCACTGTTATGTTTTTTGAAAAAATAAAAGTTTCAGCAGGCTAACCTAAATCTCCCTTGCTATAGAGAAGAAAATTTCTTTAAAATCTATCTTAGAAAATGAGAGTTGGTTAATGATGCTTCATATGTTTTATAGTACTGTATTAACATCATTTAGGCTCTTTCTTCTCAAAGTTTAAAGACTAGAACTTCTTCAACTGGATATGACTCAAGAATCATAATATACCTGTTGCTCTTCTCTAAATTCTCTCCAAATTATTCCACAAATATATAATCTTAGATTCATAAAACTGTGTTCTAAATTCACACAAGCCATACTTATTATAGTTAGAACTCCAGGATACAAAATTAGAGATCATATAATCAAAAGATATTTTTATATATTATATGTTTAATTCTCAGCTTTAAAATATTTTACTCAACATTTAGGGAGGGGAAATAAGTATTTGGGGGCATTAACTACTAAACTACATCCTATCGTTAAATAAACACTATATTTTACATAAAAACCTCATTCTACCTACTGAAATCTGTTTCCAAGTAGCTAGAAAGACTGATGAATACCAGTCCCCTCCCTTTGACACAAAAACACTTAATGCCATCTTTGCAGCTGTTACTTAAAAAACCTAAATGGAATCTACTATTAATACTTCTTACACTTAGTTTAAATATATATATAATAAAAGTCCTCTGAATAACATGTGTCTACTGGTTCATTCTGTCCCGTTCAAGTATGTATTTTGACCTCTCTGCAGTCATATTGCTTCAACTCACCATACATTTACAGGATATCATACATCTCCACACATCCTGCATCCATAGCATTATACCCACAGTATGACATCAATGCTGGCAAAGGACTATCTTATCTTTTCGTGTTAAGTATGATGCACACAAAAAATGCTAAAGAAACAGCTTAAGCTGCTACAGTTGATGTCCATAGTGCAGCAGTCCTCAAGGTATGTGATCAAAACAACTTTCATAATAAGACGTCATTTGCCTTGTTAACTCTCATTCTCTCATAAGTGTACAGAGGAGTTTTTCAGAAGCTATGTGATAGGTGATGATATCACAACAAACTGAATGCAGAAGCTGAGATGAGAATGCAGCTGTCTCTATTAAACCAGATATTTTAAAATTTTGCAAAAATGTAAACAATACTAATCTTCTCACTAAATTTTTTTGGAATTTTTCTGGAATTTTTCATAAGACATATTATCTTATCTTATTTTTTCTTAGTTTTAATTTCTAATACAATAAATTTGTATAGATATAACTCACAAAAACAAAAGCTCTTTGAGTACTAATTTTTTAGAGACCATAAGTTTAAGAACCATGTTATAAAAAGTCCTCATTTCAAAGACTGAATATGACTGTTTCTAATACAGTATAATGTAATGGAAAGAGTAAGGGCTTTGAAGTCACTCAAAAAAGCTTGAATTCTTACTCTTCCATTTATTAACTGCACCCTTGGAAAAATCAAACCTCCAAGCCTCACAGAACTGCTAGGGAGTAAATGACAAAATATACACTGAGTGGTCAGATTATTATGATCTCTGAAAGCATAATAATCTGTCAACTCAGTGTATATCCTATATAATAAAAGGATAATATGCAAATTGTCCCCTCGACCAGGAGTTCGACCAGCAGGCAGGGCAGCCAACCACCTATATCCCCCTCCCCTGGTCAGGCTGGCCAGACCCCACCTATGCATGAATTCATGCACCAGGCCTCTAATATAAACATAAACACACACACACACACACACACACACAGAGTGGCCAGATTATTATGCGTTCAGAGATCATAATAATCTGGCCACTCAGTGTATACTGAACAGCCTAGTACAGTAGTCAGCAAACTCATTAGTCAACAGAGCAGCAAACCGCAGCTCACAAGCCACAGATTGCTGACCACTGGCTTAGTACATAGTTAATGCTTGACACACTATGAGCATTCAATAACTGACAACTATCAGAAACCCTTTAAAAAGGAAACATACTCGCTTGTTTTCTCCATTGTCAATAAAGTCTCCATAGTATATTGCACATAAATACAGCTGAATCCAGTTCACCATTGTGAATTTAAAAAAATATTTGGCATCATAATAAGTGTTCCTGCTCACAACAAGCAGATAATATTGGGCTTTTCAAAAGATGGAGAACCTAAAAAGGCCAAAAAGCAATCTCTAACTTATCTGTACGTATCCTTAGATAGGCAATCTGACATACAGCTGTGCAACAACATAGAACCCTATCTAATAAAGAGTGAATACGCTAATTGACAATCACACCCTCACAAAGATGGCAGAGCCACAGGCAATAAAGAGGAAATATGCTAATTGACTGCCACACCCTTAAAGATGGTGGCACCCACAGCCACAATATGGCAGCACCCAGTCCCCTCAGCTCCGCCAGGGCTGCAGGCACATGGCCATTCCGTGCACCTGCATCCATGGTACCCCAGTCCTCTCAGCCCCCAGCTGAGCAGCAGATACCTGGGGCACAGGAAAGCCTCCTATGTCAGCTGCTCAGCTGCCCAGCCACCCAGCCACCCAGGGCAGCCTGAAGCACAGGCAAGCCTCAGATGACAGCTGCCCAGTCACCCAGGGCCACCCAAGACTAAGGTAACCAATGTCAGCTGAGGCTTGCGCTGCCGGCAGTGGCAGCAACAGAGGTGTGATGGGGGCATCACCTTCCTCTGATTTCTGGGTTGCCTCCCGCCTCTGAGGGCTCTCAGAGTGTGAGAGGGGACAGGTCAGGCTGAGGAACACCCCCCCTTCAGTGCATGAATTTTCATGCACCAGGCCTCTAGTAGCTATAATATAAATATATTACTTGAGTTGGAGTTATTTTCGAAGTATCATAGATTCATACTTATAGCTACCTTTAGATTCCTTGTTAAAATTTTAAAAGAAAAATTAAGCTGAATTGAGTCTATTACACAATAGACTTAGTTTTTATAATATGAGATCATCAGGTTCTTTTTTCAATTTGAAAAGCATGGAGTACTTAAGACTACAGATTTCAAGACTTACTATAGGACTACAAAAATAAAGACAAGTGGCCGTGGTAAAGGATAGATATATAAACCAACAGAATTAAAAAACAGACTTGTCCTAGCCAGTTTGGGACAGTGGATAAAGTGTCAGCCTTTGAACTGCAGGGTCCCAGGTCCCATTCTGGTCAAGGACACATGCCCAGGTTTCAGGCTCAATCCCCAGTACGAGTTGTGCAGGAAGCAGCCCATTAATGATTCTCTCTTACTGATGTTTCTGTCTCTCTCTCTCCCTTTCTCTCTGAAATCAATAAAAATATATTTTAAAAATAAATAGATTTACAGATATATGGTCAATTGGTTTTCAATAAAGGTGACAGGTTAGTGAGAAAACTTCTAAAAATCATGCTGAAACAACTCACTATTTATTTCTACAAGAAAAAAGTTAACAGTGATACTTAACATACAACATCATACACAAAAAAATTGAAAAATGAATCACAGAATAAATGTAAAAGCTAAAACTAGAAAACTTCTAAAAGAAATCACAGGAAAAAAAATCTTTGTAACATTTAGTTAGGCAAATATTTATAAAACTAGAGGCCAGGTGCACAAAATTCGTGCACAGAGGGGTGTGTCCCTCACCCCAGTCTATACCCTCTCCAATCTGGAACTCCCTCAATGGATGTCTGACTACACATTCGGGCCCGATCCTACCGGGATTGGGCCTAAATGGGCAGCCGACATCCCTCTCACAATCCAGGGATGCTGGCTTCCAACTGCTCGCCTGCCTGTCTTCTTGATTGCCCCTAACCGCTTCTGCCTGCCAGCCAGATCATCCCCTAACCACTCCCCTGCCAGCCTGATAGATGCGTAACTGCTCCCCTGCCAGCCTGACTACCCTTAACTGCCTTCCCCTGCAGGCCTGGTCACCCCTAACTGCCCTCTTCTGAAGGCCTGGTCACCCCCAACTGCCCTCCCTGGCAGGCCTGGATCCCACCCAACTGCCCTGGACTGCAGACCCAGTCGCTCTCAACTTCTCTCCTCTGCCAAACTGGTCACTCCTAACTGCCCTCCCCTGCAGGCTAGATCGCCCCCAACTGCCCTCCCTTGCTGGCCTGATGGCCCACAACTGCCCTCCCCTGCAGCCCTGATTCCTCTCAACTGCCCTGCCCTGCAGGCCATCTTGAAGTGGCCATCTTCTGTCCACATGGGGACAGCCACCTTGTGTGTTAGAGTGATGGTCAATTTGCATATTACTCTTTTATTAGATAGGATAGAGGCCTGGTACATGGGTGGGAGCCAGCTGGTTTGCCCTGAAGGGTGTCCCGGATCAGGGTGGGAGATCCTTGGGGCGTAAGGTGGCCTGGGTGAGGGGCCTGTGGTGGTTTGCAGGCTGGCCATGCCCCTCAGTGATCCAAGCGGAGGCCCTGGGACCTATTTATCTTCTAAAATTGAAACTTTGTAGCCTTCAGCAGAGCCTGGGCCGGCCAGGGTGTGCAGGAAGCTTGATTTTCTCCATTGCGGGGGAAGCCCAAGCCTCCTGCTTGCTCCATGGCAACAGCCATCTTGGTTGGATTAATTTGCATATTCACTCCTGATTGGGTAATGGGCATGGCATAATGGTGTAGCAGAGGTGCGGTCAGTTTGCATATTACTGTTTTATTAGGTAGTGCTAGAGGTCCAATGCACGAAATTGTGTACAGGAAGGTGGGTGTCCTTCAACCCAGCCTGCACTCTCTCCAATCTGGGACCCCCAGTGGGATTGGGCCTAAACGGGGAGTTGGACATCCCTTTCACAATCCAGGACTGTTGGCTCCCAATTGCTCGCCTGCCTGCCTTCCTGATTGCCCCAAACTGCTTCTGCCCGCCAGCCTGATCACCCCTAACCACTCCCCCGCTAACCTGACTAAAGGCTAACTACTCCCCTGCCAGCCTGTTTGCCCCTAACTGCCCTCCTCTGTGGGCCTGGTCACCCACAACTGCTGTCCCTGTGTGGGGCAGACCTAAGAGCATAAAATTATAAAAATAAACTTATAATATTAAATGTCAGCAACATCCTTAACCTGAAGGCCAGTTACAAACCTAATACTTAAGAATCTAAGAATTTAGGGTAAAAGGAAAAATAGAAAAAACAGGGGGTGGAGGGAAAGCAATCCTCTTCTCACATGTTCTTGAGTTGAAGCAAAGAATACAAAATCTGTTCTCTTTTATTCTAAAAAATATAATTATTTTTGCTTTCTACTATTGAAAAATGGAAGAGGAAAAATATGCTAGATGCCTATATATATACTTAATCCTATGTATCCTAACAGACCAGTAAGTTAAGTATTAACAATCCTATAACAGCAAAATTAGTAAAAGTGGAGTAACTTGTCCAAGATCATATGAATAATATGTGGCAGAGATATGAACCTGTATCTAACTGATTCTAAGGCTATATACCAGAGCTGCCTTATTAATACCAAGCCCTGCTTAAAACAAATCTACCCTCTTCTGGTTGTCTATATTGCAGAGTTATCAATATCAACAGGAGGAAACAGATAACAGGAAAATCATCTGGGACACTAACGTAACACATGAGCTTCTCTGGTGCTAAAATATCTGTGTTCCTTAGCATATTCTAAACAGATTCACTGGGTTAATAATAGAAGGCATCTTTTAAAAAGCATAACAAAAAAAGAAAAAAAAATGAGTGCGAAAAACGGATGAAAATAGAAAAAGATAACAAGAGGAAGAAATCTCATGTACAAGGGGTATATGTCACCAGAAACTAAAGTACTACTGATAAGCCAGTATCCCAGGCTACATACACATATAAACCATAAAATAAATCCTCTAATACATGTTAGCCAATTTAGAAATGCAGAAAAGGCCCATTTTAACAAGTCCCCCAAAATCATCAAATTTTATTTTGCTGTGACCAAACCATATTATGAAAAATAGTCTATTGCTACAACATGTGAAAGAAGTATGTTACATACATACTAGAGGCCTGATGTACAAAATTTGTGCAAGAGTAGGCCTTCCTTCCACCAGCTGCCGCCACTGACTTCCCTTTGGCACGCAGGACCTGGGCTTCCCAACAGCCACCAGCAGGCACCCAGGACCCAGGCTTCCCTCGCAGCCTCAGCTTCATCCAGAAGGATATCCTGGTCTAATTAGCATATTACACTTTTATTATTATAGATATGTGTATACTTGCCTAAATAAAGCAAATGTTCAAGGAAAGATTTTGGGTTTTTTTAGTAAGCTTTTGCTCTTACTGAATCTGTACTTTGAAATAAAAATTCAGGTATACCTCAGGATTCAAACCTATCTTACGAAAACTCAGGAACCAAACAGATTCTGCTCAATTTTTAAGATTCTATTGTTTGACAGAAACCGTATCCATCATTATCTGAATTCTTACTCTTCCTCTCCAAAACTCAGGAAATTAACAGATACAGATGATCCAGTATTTACTATCAGACATTATTCAAACTCTGGACATAAATGTAGATACCTGTAAATCCTATATAAATTTTAATGTAATCTCACATCCTATATAATAAAAGACTAATGTGCAAATTCTCCCTTTGACCAGGAGTTCAACCAGGAGTTTGACCAGGGGGCAGGACCAGCCAGCCAACCACCTGCGGCCCCTCCCCCTGCTCCCAGCCAGCCCATCCCCATTAACCCCAATCAGAGCAGGCCAACCAGACTCCACCTGTGCACATATTCATACACTAGGCCTCTGGTGATATATAAAATTAGGGATTTTTTTTTTGCAACATGTAAGTATTCTGCATAAACACTAACAGCAAAATAGATGAGAAAATACCTTTTTGTACTATATTTCTTAGTAGTTTAATGGAACAAGTTATTAACTTATTTCCCCTAGCTCCCTTTACTTCACTTAGCACAGCACCCTCTAGGTCAACCCATCCATGGTGTGGAAAATGGTAAAATTTCATTCTTTTTTATGTCTGAGTAATATTCCATTATATATCATTTAGCCATAAAATAATCCTAACATATTCAAATTAAACAAGGATCCAATATTATTCATAGCAAATAATACTTAACTTGCTTACCCTAAATATCTAAAGGAGAGAGAAGAGTTTTAATCCACTTATGAGCCTCTCCTACCAAACAAAAATTTTTTAATAGTTTTTAATCTTCACCCAAGGATGTTTTCCATTGCTTTTAGATAGAGTGGAAGGCAATAGGGGATAGGGGAGAAAAGAAAGAAAAAGAGAGGGAGCGAGAGGGACAGAAAGAGGAGGGTGAGAGAGACATCTTTTAGTTGCCTCATACATGACTAAGGCTGGGAACAAACCCGAAACCCAGGCGTGTGCCCTTGACCAGGAATTGAACCCACAACCCTTTGGTGCAAGGGCCAATGCTCTAACCACTGAGCAACACAATGGCTTGGGCCCCCAACTAATTTTTTAAATGTCACACATTTTCGTCCTACATTCACTTACACATAAATTGTCTACCCCCATTCTTACCTATGCCTACAAACCCCTACCTACCTACCTACCAATTTCCTCTTTCTCAGCAATATACCAGATATTCAGTTCTTCTCCACCAACTCAGATGCTTTTTGTTTTGAGGCTAGCCACTTTCTAGATAGACCAGCAGTATATATAGGAGAGTTATAAGAGTTCTGGCTCTATTCCTAGGAAGATATTTCTGGTTTGAGGAAGACTCTCTGGAAAGGTAGATTAAAATTAATTTTGGTTTTAAGCAATCCAGTGTCCCCCCATCACTACCAAAAAATAGTCAATTCTTTTCTTCTTTTTCATATATAAAACCAATGCTGGCTTCCAGTTAGAAAAACCAATGACAAACAATGGTTTTCTCTGGTTCATAAATGGACTTTATAAAATATTACAGAAATAAAAGGTGTATGTACTTAATTTTTATTTTTTAATCCTCACCCAAGGATATTTACCCATTGAGTGCAAGGGAGAGAGGAAGACAGAGAAATATTGATGTAAGAGAAACATATAGATTGGCTGCCTTCTGCACATGCTCAGACCAGGGCTTGGCCAGGGAGGAGCCTGCAACAGAGGTACGTGCCCTTGACCAGAATCAAACACAGAAACCCCTGGTCAACAGTCCAATACTCTATCCACTGAGCCAAACCGGCTATGGCTGAAAATAAGCCAACTCAGATGTCATGGAGCTTCTCAGTTTATTAATTAAATACTAAATTTATAACTATATCCACAAAAAAATTTTAATTCCAGAATATTGTGCCAAGAATTACACACAGTGAGTAAATTATAAAATAACTCATGGTATCTTTTCTCCCTTCTAATTCTCTAATTCTCTAATTCTATCAAGCAAAAAGGTTAGGTATATATTATTCCTAACCTAATGTCATATAAGCTTAACATAAACATAAATATTCAAATAAAGGGATTTAAAAATCTCAATCAGTGACTTTATTATATGTTTGTTTCAGTATATCCAACAACTGAAATATCTATAGGGAAGTGTAATCAATGGAAGATCAAAGTCTATAAAATATCCTGATATGACCATATCCAAAGTTTTAAACATTCCCCCCAAAAAAGGGTAAAAAATTAGTTCTACAGCAGCTTTGGGAATTTTTTAAAAAGGTAATACTCTTTTTAAAAAGTTCTTTTCAGAATTACACAGGTATCCCTTCTTTGATAGCAGGGGCGAGGGGCGTGGGGGAGATGGCAGGGATTAACAAAGTAGAAAAGCAACCCTTTATCTGTTTCCATTATAAGCTGGAAGATGCATTCTCAGGGAAAGATACACCATTATGGCATGGAGTAAAGTTTTCTACTAAGGAAAAAGAATAGCCAGCTTTGGTCTGCTGAAAACTTAAGTGTGCAAACACTAAAAAGGCAATTGCATTTTTCTTTTGTGGAATTCTAGACAAGCAAAATTTCCTTCCACCCTAAGGATTCCTTGGCTTCACATTCATGGCTCTTACAATTTTGTATCTCTCCTCTCTCTCCTCTGCCCTCCAAAGCTAGGCAATTTTAACTCTCTTCACCTCTCTGTTACAGACACACTGATTTCCAACATACAAGACAAGTAAGTCTCCTGCCTTGGCCTTCCTAAATCTCCTCTATCTGGAATGCACATCTTCCATATATCCAAGTTAGAACTCATTCCATCTGTCTTTCAGGTCTTCATTCAAATATCACCTTTTCAGTAAAGCTTTTCATAGCTACCCTATCTTAAAAAAAGAAGGAAAAACAACAAAGAAAAACTGTATTTCCTATTCCTCTTCTCTATTTTATTTTCACCTAACCCTTAGTCACTAACATATACTTCTTACTTATCTTGCTCATTAATTGTCCCTTCACCAGAATGTGAGCTCCATGATTATACGAGTTTTATCTGCTATATTCACTTCTGTAGCCCAACATTTAGAATAGTGCCTGAGAACATACTGGATGCTCAACATGCTGAATGAATAAATGGTACTACTACTGCAATACTACATGTAACTGGTAGGTGTTGCCATCAACACTTTATATTCTAGTCTAAAAGATTTCAATGAACAGACTAGATTTAGGTTATCTTACCAATCCATACTCTGAGAACTGCAGCAATCCCTCACAGATAAATATGAGGATTGAAAATAATAACCTAAGCAAGTAGAAAAGTCCCACATTTATCTATTTATTCATTGGATTTCACATAAAATTTAATTTGTAAAGGATCTAGCAACTTCAAAAAATCTAAAACTACTGGGTTGTATATAACTTAGTTCCTAAGTTCTATTTTACATTAGGTAACATTTTACCCAGGTAACATGTTTACATTCTCCTTTAGAAAGAGGTTAAAATTAAAAGTAGCATCTAATCTCATTTAATAATCTGCTACAAAGGCAACCAATATTTACTCTGTATTTTCTAGTTCAAACAAGTACAGTGGTACCTCGAGATACGAGTGCCCTAACATACGAGATTTTTGAGATACAAGCCGTCGAGCGAGCGATTTTTGCTTTGAAATACGAGCAACATTTGAGATAGGAGTAATCGTGCGGATCGGCCGGCTGCACACAACCCACCAGTTTACCGCAACTCGAGTGTCTCATAGTTTCCCATGCCTCAAGGTTATGGAGCAAATTAAACTCGTATCTCAGGGTACCACTGTAAAGGGATTAGTTTTTCTAAAAAAGAAATGACAAAGTATAAAATTATGTTATTTCATGTATGAGAACATGCGTAAATTCACCAAGTAGAACTTAAGAAAAGATCCAAATCCCATTACCACAAATATTTCTGTAAATAAAAATATATCCCAAATAAAATATTACATGCTCCAATAAAGAAAAAAGAAGAGCACTCACCTTAATGAAGTTACAGATGGACAAGCCTGTCCATACAAACCCATCTGGCCACAAAGAGAATCTGAAAAATAGAGAAGTTATTTATCAGATGCTCCAAAGTAAATGAAACTATAAATCATATTACAATTCTAATTAAAATACTCTGAAAACTTACTAAAATTTAACAAATTGTTATGCTTATGTTATATAGTGTGTCACACTGTTTAGTAGAATCCCAGGGGTTCCTAGAGATGCCTAAAAGCTACCAAAGAGTTGAACATGCAGATTCTCATTCCCACATAACTGTCCCCCTTCCATCTTCAGTAGTGCTATCCTTATTGGCTTTATATCTGGACTTCACTGAAGTAATTCCATTGCTTAAAAAAAAAAAAGTTAAAAACAGCACTGAAACAGAGCATTGAATAAGACAGTTCTAGGGTCAAATTCTAACTGTGACACTATGAGACCTTGTAGAATTTATATAAAACCTCCCTGAACTTCAGTTTTTCATCTGTAACTTGGCAATAATATCATCTATATAACTTTATTTATTCATTAGGAATAAATTGCAGGTGTGATGTAAGAATTAAATAAATGAATGAACAAATGTGAAATTGTCGATATTAGCACTACTATTGGGCACAAGGATGATTCACAAATGTCTACAGGTAACATGAAAGAGAAGTTGGAATAAGTATGTGTATACATATGCATATGTTATACAACTAGTGAAGATTTTGAGCAACTAAAGAAAACATGTTCACTCTGAAGAAATCAGCTACTATTCCTAGTTCTCGAAAATTCTTACTAAACAGGATTGCAAGCCCAGTATTGTAAGGTCTTCTAATTTTTTTAAGAGAAGTAAATTTTTATTTTAAATCTCCTGATTTTTATTTTCTAAATGCTATGTAGACCAAACAAACATTGGATTTTGTCCCAAGTTTATAACCTTTGATTTAGAAGCTTACTGAATTCCCTGCATCCAACTGTCCCTGCATGCCCTGAAGAGAGACAGACATTTCTATTTCTGCCAGAATGACAGAATAGATAGCTTGATCAACATGCCATTGAAAATAACAAACACTAAATAAAATATTTTTAAAACTTTAAAATAACAAACACTGGATAAAATAAAGCATGATGAAGGCCAAAGACTAAGTAAGAAAGGAAAATTAGAAAAGTATTCAGAGAAAAGAAACCGGCTTTCATTCACCTTCAGGCTTTTTGCCAAACCCAATGAATATCAGCTTGCAATTCCAAAACCTACAGAGGTAAAGGCAAAGTCCAGGTGTTACCCAAGAGAAGTACAAGGAAAACTGCTTCTTACCCTTGGCATTGAGTGCTGGGGAAGGGATGGGGGGCCAAGATAGCATTCAACAGTATTTCCCCTGATATTCACAACAATAAGCTGACTCTCACATAATTATGGTTTTAAAAGCTTTATATTTAGAATTCTGTTTAGGGTAGTTCTAGATTGGTAGTATTCCCCACCCAATCTTGATAGAAGCAAATGCTAATCTTGAAGAATTCCCACAAATAAGGTTCCAAAAGTAACAAATTCAAAATCAAAAATGACAAAACTCAGAAATGAGTCAGAGAAAGGTACAGATGAAACATCAATTGGAAAAACCAACACCTCAAAGACTTAGATATGGGAATTACTATACCTTTCTCTACCATTTTACTTATGGGTGATTTATTCACTCCTGTGTTTCAATTGCCTGTATGCAGATGAACCTCAAATCTGTATCTCCAGCAGTTATAAATCTCCTGATCTCCAAACATAAATATCTAACATGCCCAACTAGAAATCCCAAATTTATCATGTCCCTAACTGAATTCATTATCTTTCTATGATATATTTCCTAACATGACAAAATGACTTTCATTTATTTTGTTAGAGTAGCACACTTCTTTTCAAATTTTGACTTCTATGAAGAATGATTGACTTCGCTAAATACTCCTGGGCTCTTAATCCACTCCTCAAAGAGATAAATAACTTAACTCCAGAACCTACATCCAGGACTCTTTAAGGCAATAATACGGTTGTGCCTGATCTGTTGAATCTAACAATCTAGACATCAGGTAGACTGTACTATAGTCTATATTGGGTTCTTTTGGGTGCAAATGAGAGAATATGGTATGTTAGACTATTTGGCTTTTTTAAAAGTAAGCCACATTCTACAATATTCTATGACTAGATGCATGGTGCATGAAAATTCATGTACTGGAGGGGAGAGGTCCCTGAGCCCGGCCTGTCCCCTCTCTCGGTGCAGGAGCCTTCAGGAGCAGGAGGTGACCTGGCGATGTCCCATCATGAACCTCTGCTGCTGTCACTGCTGGCAGCACAAGCCTCAGCCGTCCCTGGTTAGCTGAGTCTCAAGTGGTCCCGGGAAGCAGCACAGCCACCATCCAAGGCTTACCAGCATCTCAGGCTGACCCTGGGCAGCTGAGGGCCTGAGGGAACTGGAGGCAGGCATGCCAAGTGGCTGGGCCACAAGCCTGCCATCTCAGTGGTGCTGAAGGGACTGGGAGCCGCCATCTTGTGGCTGTGGGCACTGCCATCTTTGAGGGCGTGGCAGTCAATTAGCTTATTCCTCCTTATTGGCTATGGGCACCACCATCTTTGTGAGGGCGTAGCAGTCAATTAGCATATTCCCTCTTTATTAGACAGGCCATTACCTTTATCAGAAGTAAAGGTAATTCCTCCAAAAGTCACCATATGACCTGGCAATTCTATTCCTAGGCACCTGTATATTTATGTGTGTGTATATATTCTATTCCTAGGCACCTGTATATTTGTGTGTGTGTGTGTGTGTGTGTGTGTGTGTGTGTGTGTATAAGTATACACACACACACACACACACACACATATATATGTGTATGTGTATCATTCTCTAGGAGATTCATATATAAGTGTGTGTGCATCCCCAAAAGAATTTAAAGGTTCATAAAAAAATTGCAGTATTCATAACACCATTATCCATAACAGCCAAAAAGCAGAAATTAATCAAATATTCATCATTTGATAAATGGATAAACTGTGGCATATCTATACAATATCCATAATACACAATGGAATATTATTCAGCCATAAAGGAATGAAGCCCAGCCCTACCAGCACAGCTCAGTGGTTGAGCATCAACCTATGAACCAGGAGATCATGGTCCGATTCCCAGGAAGAGCACATGCCCTGGTTGCAGGCTTGATCCCTAGTGTGGAGTGTGCAGGAGGCAGTCAATCAATGATTCTCATCATTGGTATTTCTATTTCTCCCTCTTCCTTCCTCTCCAAAACCAATAAAAAGTATTTTTTTAAATATATTTTATTGATTTTTTACAGAGAGGAAGGGAGAGGAATAGAGGAATAGAAAGTTAGAAACATCGAGGAGAGAGAAACATCGATCAGCTGCCTCCTGCACACCTCCTACTGAGGATGTGCCCACAACCAAGGTACATGCCCTTGACTGGAATCAAACCCAGGACCCTTCAGTCCGCAGGCCAAGGTTCTATCCACCGAGCCACACCGATCAGAGCAAAAGTATGTATTTTTTTTTAAATGAAGTCCACTATAATACTGATGAACCTTGAGAGCCTTATGCTAAATGAAAGAAGTCATACACAAAAGGCCACATATTGTATGATTCCATTTATATAAAATATTCAGAATAGGCAAATCCTAGAGATGGAATGATTAGTGGTTGCCAGGATTTGAGGGAAGGGGTATGTGGGATGGTGGGGGAAAGAGTGACACTAATAGGTTTCCTTTGGGCATGATGAAAATGTTCTGGAATTTGATAGTGGTGATAAGCTGTACAACCTTGCAAATAAAAACTTTTAGCATAAAACTACCAAACGGTACACTTTAAAATGGTGAAGTTTATGGTAAGTGAATTTTTATCACAATAAAAAAATTAACTGTACACAATAATATTTCATTTATCATTTATTGGTTCTTTTTTATTTCTCAGTCAACTCAGAATTCAGGCAAGAGAAAAGTATCTTTCTTATACATTGAGTCCCCCACATCAACACCTTTAGGATCTCCAATTAGTTACCCTTTACTACCAACTCTAGTTCCTAAATATCTTTCTAATGTGTTCTAGTCTCAAGTCTTAGTTTCTCTATTTTCATTTTAATCTACATTGCTGCTGCTAAGTTGTGTCCTAAATCCCAAGCTGGCTAACTAAAAGAACAAACATATGCCGATCTTCTTCTCCCAGCCTAGGCAAATAACTAGCAACGTGGAAATCTCACAAGAAAAGGCTAAGGTTCACACTGAAGTCAGGAAAATCACAGTGTCCTCCAAATTACAAGCTTACATCTCTGGAACAAGCTTTAGTTAAACAATTGTATTAACTCAATTACATCCATAATTTATACAGTTTAAGCTGGTGCCAATAACATCTAGTAGCTTTTTCTCCAAATCCTTTGAATATGAACATGCAAGGAAGTTTATGTTGATGAATGACACAACCAGAATGAGTAGTAAAACCAGTCATTCACTGATGGGTATGCTCTAATAGAATTTAATGTAATAAATCCCATCTACAACAGAATATAGAATTTCTTTTAATATAAGCAGTTTTCAAGTGTATATTAAACTGAATCACACACTATCATATTTAGGAAGCAGATATTTAACCAACTAAGTTGTATAATAATGCAGTATTCGGGAGCAGAAGGTGAAATGGGGCTAAGTATTTTGAAAAGGCTCCCAAGTAATTCTTATGATCACTTCTCTCTCCCACTCATGGAGATATAATGCTTTATAGTCTACAAAGAACTTAAGACATTCATTATTTGAGTCAAGACCTAGATTAGAATCCCAATTGTGATCATGAGTATATTGTTAATTTATCTAAGCCTTAATTTCCTCCTCTATACAAAAGGAAAAATTCATGCCTAACTGTTACAACAGCTTGAATGAAACCACCAGCCTAACACCAGACAAAAGGAAGAATTAAAAGTTGGTTTAAAGTAAATAGTATTGCACTAGAAATCAAAAGACTACACACACACACACACACACACACACACACACACACACGAGTGGCCAGATTATTATGTGTTCAGAGATCATAATAATCTGGCCACTCAGTGTATTTATTAGAGGTCTGCTGCACAAAATTCTTGCCAAGAGTAGACTTTCACAGCCCCAGTTGCCCTGGCCCTCACAGCCCCAATTTCGTCCAGAGGTCATCCAGATGGTTGGTTGTCCAGATAGTCGTTTCGCTGTTCAGCCATTTGGTCAATTTTATTATTATTATAGATTTTTATTATTTTTATTAATTTCAGAAAGGGAGAGGGAGAGAGAGAAATATCAATGATGAGAAACACTGATAGGCTGCCTCCTGCATGCCTCCTACTGGAGAGTGTGCCCTTGACTAGAATCAAACCTGGGATCCTTCAGTCCACAGGCCAAGGCTCTATCCACTGAGCCAAACCAGCTAGGGCCTCACTGCCTCTTTACCCTTCACAGTTTAAACTGGAGTTAATAAAATAGGTGGTTAATGTGGGAGAGGGGAGATTCTTGGCCAAACATCACATAGCTGTAACTTCTTCCAAACCCCAAACCTTACTTCCTGCAATTTATGTAAACAGATCACAGGCCGCCCTCTTCAAACCAAATCACAACCCAAGCAAATAACACTGGATTCTATTTGTGGCTCTGTCATTAACTCACTGGATAATCCTGAAGCTTCAGTTTCTGTACTTTGCTCAATAACTTAACCACAATTTCCAGTCCCCAAATCACACCGTGTGAACTAATAAAGCTTTTTTTTCCAATTTTTTAATTTATTTTTATGGAAAATCTGACAAAGGTATATGAATTGAAGTCACACTACATGTTTAAATCACCTTTATTAAATATACATAAAATTTTCAAAAAATATCCCATACAAAAATGTTGAGCTCTTCCATTTTAAACTTTTAAGGATATTCATGGGGAGAATAAGCTTTCAGAGGGCTGAAGGATTTTGAGGCTTTAATTTTAACCCAGTTATATTTAGAAAGCCACCTCTCACTATCCTGTAGCTTTCTTTATCTTGGGCATTTGATTCATGTGCTTTGCCTTTACTATCATTCAAAGTAAGAGATCCTACCACATCCCTGAAAAGTAAACTGAACATATCAGAACATACTGATCATCAGAGAAATAACATGCTATATACTGCAACTGAAAAGATGGGAAGCTATCCTCTCCACTGCTAGCACTTTCCTATCTAATAAAGGAGTAATATGCAAATCAACCATCACTCCGCTACACCCACCAGCCGATCAGGAGTGGATATGCAAATTAATCCAACCAAGATGGCTGCAGGAAGGCTTGGGTTTCCCTGGCGATAGAGGAAGCCAAGCTTCCCCCACACCCTGGTCAGCCCAGGAGTCCACTCCAGGCTACAAAGTTTCAATTATAGAAGATTAAATCCCAACAGAAATGGCTGCCGCCAGGGGGCAAACAGAAGGCTTGGCTCTGCTCCAGAAGATAGATAAATCCAATACCAGGGCCTCCACTTGGGTCGCCAGGAGGTGGGGCCAGCCTGTAAACCACCACAGGCCCCTTGCCCAGGCCACCACGTACCCCAAGTAATCCCCACCCTGATCCGAGACACCCTTCAGGGCAAACCAGCTGGCCCCCACCCATGCACCAGGCCTCTATCTTATCTAATAAAAGAGTAATATGCAGATTGACCATCACTCCAACACACAAGATGGCTGCCCCCATGTGTCAAAGATCCTGTCCCCATTTGGACACAAGATGGCCATCACAAGATGGCCAGCAGGGGAGGAAAGTTGGGAGGGAGCAGGCCTACAAGGGAGTGCAGCTGTGGGCAATCAGGCCAAAAGGGGAGGGCAGCTGTGGGTGATCAAGCCAGCAGAGGGGGAAGTTGGGGGTTACCAGGCCTGCAGGGAAAGGCAGTTATGAGGGATCCAGGCCTGCAGGGGAGAGCAGTTGGGGCAGGGGGTGGGGGAGGAACCAGGCCTGCAGGGGAGGGCAGTTAGGGGTGACCAGGCTAGCAGGGGAGGGCAGTTAGGGGCAAACAGGCTGTCAGGGGAGCAGTTAGGCATCAGGCTGGCAGGGGAGTGGTT
>PVJN01019602.1:0-28628 GCA_004026805.1 Lasiurus borealis
CCATATTCTTGAGAGACCTTATAAGCATGGTTTTGAACTCTATATCCAGTCGTTTTTTTTTCCTCCATTTCTTTTGTTTTTGGTCCCTTCCCTTGTTTTGGCATTTTCACTAAGTCGGGGAAACTTTTTTACTTGCAAGACCACAGAAGCCTCTGTTGAGCTTGGGATGGGTGGAGTCTCAGGGCTTAAGGGACCGCCTAGCCTTCCAGTTGGCCCCGCCCTCCACGGCCCCCGAGTCTCACGTGACTGGGTAATCGCTGGAGCGGTCCTTGTGCGCGGGCGCGCTCGCAGTGCCTCCAGACTGCTGCCTTTCCAGCTCCCCTGCTCCCCTGCGCACCAGGACCACAAGAGTCTAGGTCTCCAGGGTTTCGCCCGAAACAGGGGCTCAGTGGACTCAGAAGTGGCGCAGTTGGGAGGGTCTGTCTCCCGCCCAGTAGCAAAAGCCAGTGGCAGAATCAGCAATCTGTCCTCAGTGCGGCGCCGGCGCCCTGTGTGTGCGCGTACGCGCCGCGGCGACTCCCCTAAGTTTCTGTGCACTTCTCCCTTTTCACAGTCCAAACTCCCCCCGTATGAGTTTCGGCTGGATCTGCGGTTTAGTGTCGTAGGATAAGGGGTTCAATACCGTTGGGGGTCTCCGTTTCCCTCCCGTCAGAGAAAGCCAGCCAGGTACTTGGGCACCCACTCTCTCAGCGCGCACGTCTCCGTACCTCAGCTTTTTGCAGTTCCTCTGGGTGTCTGTGAGCCCCTCTCTTTCCCTCTAGCTGTAGAACTTCCACTCAGCCAGCTTTCCTGTGGTTCTGGATGATGTCCGTTCTCTCTTTTAGTTGTAGTTTTGAAATTGTTGTGCGAGGCAGCAGTGTAGGTGTTTACCTATGCCGCCATCTTGGCTCCTCCTCCCCTTAGTGGGATTTTCTTGTTGCTCTCTTTCTAATTCTTTGAGTTATTGAGTTATGTGATTCATTACATTTTTTCTTGTTTTTTGAGGTAGGCCTGTAGAGCTATAAACTTCCCTCTCAGCACTGCTTTCATTGTGTCCCATAGCATTTGTGTTGTTGTGTTTTCATTGTCATTAGTCTCCAGAAATTTTTTAATTTCTTCTTTTATCTCATTTATAACCCAATCATTGTTTAGTAACATGCTATTCAACTTCCAAGTGTTTGAATTTTTTGGAATGTTTTTATTGTATTTTATTTCTAATCTTATGCCATTGTGGTCTGAGAAAATGCTTGATATTATTTCAATATTTTTGAATTTGGGGAGACTTTGCTTGTGACCCAATATGTGGTCTATTTTTGAGAATGTCCCATGTGCACTTGAGAAGAATGTGTATTCTGTATGTGAATGGTGTGAAATGCTCTGAAGATGTCAATTAGGTGCATCTGATCTAGTGAGTTATTTAGAATTGCTGTTTCTTTGCTGATTTTTTGTCTAGAGGATTTGTCCAGAGATGTTAGTGGTGTATTAAAATCCCCTATTATGATTGTATTGCTGTCGATCTCTCCCTTGATATCCTCCAGGAGTTCTTTTATATATTTAGGGACTCCTGTATTAGGTGCATATATGTTTACCAGAGTTATATCTTCTTGATGAATTGCTCCTTTTAGTATTATGTAGTGGCCTTCCTTATCTCTTGTTATATCCTTTACTTTGAGGTCCATTTGATCAGATATAAGTATTGCTACCCCAGCTTTTATTCTCATTTCTATTTGCCTGAAAAATGTTTTTCCATCCCTTCACTCTCAGTCTGTGTGAAACCTTTTCTCTGAGGTGGGTCTCTAGTAGACAGCAAATGTATGGGTCCTGTATTTTTAACCATTTAGCTACCCTATGTCTTTTGATTGGTGCATTTAACCCATTTACATTTAATGATATTATTGACAAGTTCATGTTTGTTGTCATATTTTTCTTAGTGTTTTTGTTTGTTTGTTTGTTTGTTTGTTTGTTTTGCCTTTCTCTTTCTTCTTTTTACAGCAGTCCCTTTAGCATTTCTTGCATTACAGGCTTGGTAGTGATAAACTCTCTTAGCCCTTTCTTATCTGTAAAGCTCCTGCTTCCACCTTCAATTCTGAATGATAGCCTTGCTGGGTATAGTATTCTTGGGTTCAGACCTTTGTTTTGCATCACTTTATATATTTCATTCCATTCCCTTCTGGCCTCGTGTGTTTCTGTTGAGAAATCAGTTGCTATTCTAATAGAAGATCCCTTGTGGGTAACTTTCTGTCTCTCTCTGGCTGCCTTTAAGATTCTTACTTTGTCTTATGTGTTCACCAATTTAATTATGAAGTGTCTTTTTAAAATATATATATATATATATATATATATATATATATATATATATATATATAATTGATTTTTTACAGAGAGGAAGGGAAAGAGATAGAAAGTCAGAAACATCAATGAGAGAGAGAGATCGATCAGCCACCTCCTGCACACCCCACAGTGGAGATGTGCCCGCAAGCAAGGTACATGACCCCAACCGGAATCGAACCTGGGAACTTTCAGTCCACAAGCCAACGCTCTATCCACTGAGCCAAACCAGTCTCGGCTAATTATGAAGTATCTTGGTGTCATGTGTTTTTTGTTTTTGTTTTTTGTTTTGTTTTGGGGTTGGGGGTTCAGCTTGTTTGGGACTTTGTGTACTTCTTGGACTTTCATATTTTTTTCTTTGCCAAAGCAGGGACATTTTCTATCATTATTTCATCCCCTCATCCAGCTGTTTATTTTTTCATTAGGTTGCATTGCCCTTGGAGCAGTATCAGTGAAGAGGTTCTTAAGGCATAGGTCTGAGATTGTGCTGCCTATGGGTTCCTCTAATATTTTTATTATGGTTTTCCATCTTACGTTTAAGTGCTGTATCTATTTGGAGTTTATTTTTCTATTTGGTGTAAGTTGGTGATCCAGTTTCATTTTTTTTGCATGTATCTGTCCAATTTTCACAACACCATTTATTAAAGAGACTGTCATGGCTTCATTTTATGTTCATGCCTCTTTTGTCAAATATTAATTGAGCATAGTGGTTTTGGTGGATATCTGGGTTCTCTATTCTATTCCATTGGTCTATATGTCTGTTCTTGTGCCAATACCAGGCTGTTTTGAGAAGAGTTGCTTTGTAATATAGCTTGAAATCTGGTATTGAGATTCCACCTACTTTATTCTTTTTTCTCAGGGTTGCTGTGGCTATTCGCAGTCTTGTTTTGTTTCAGATGAATCTTTGAAGAGGTCTCTCTAGGTCTTTGAAATACGTCCTTGGTATTTTAATGGGTAATGCATTGAATCTATAGATTGCTATGGGTAGTTTGGACATTTTTAATAATGTTGATTCTCCCAATCTATGACCATGGTATGCTCTTCCATTTGTTTACATCTTCCTCATTGTCTTTTTTCAGTGTACTGTAGTTTTCTGCATATAGGTCTTTTACCTCCTTAGTTAGGTTTATTCCAAGGTATCTTAATTTTTTTGGTGTGATGGTAAATGCGATTGCTTTTTGAGTCTCTCTGTAATTTCACTATTAGTGTATAGAAATGCCACAGATTTCTTGGCATTAATTTTGTATCCTGCTACATTACCGAATTCATTTATTAAGTCAATTAGTTTTTGGATGGAGTCCTTCAGGTGTTTTATATACAATATCATGTCATCTGCAAATAAGGACAGTTTTACTTCTTTTTTTCCAATTTGGATGCCTTTTATTTCTTCTTCTTGTCTGATTGCAATGGCTAATACTTCCAGTACTATATTGAACAGGAGAGGTGAGAATGGGCATCTCTGTATTGTTCCTCTTCTTAGGGGAAATGGTTTCAGTTTTTGCCCATTGAGTATGCTATTAGATGTGGGTTTATCATATATGGCTTCTATGATGTTGAGGTATGATCCTTCTAGTCCCACCTTGCTGAATTTTTACCAAGAAAGGGTGTTGGATTTTGTTAAATGTTTTTTTTCTGCATCAATTGATATGACTATGTGATTTTTATCTCTCAATTTGTTTAGGTGATGTATCACGTTTATTGATTTGTGGATATTGTACCATCCTTGCATTCTTGGGATGAATCCTACTTGGTCATAGTGTATGATCTTTCTGATGTACAGCTGGATCTGATTTTCTAGAATTTTGTTGAGGATTTTGGCATCTATGTTCATGAGAGATATTGGCCTGTAATTCTCTTTCCTGGTGTTGTCTTTGTCTGGTTTTCTTGTATTCTCATTTGTTTATTCATAGAAGTGTTCCTAAGAAGTGTTCCTTCTTCCTGAATTTGTTGGTATAGCCTGAGGAGGATAGGTTTTAATTCTTCCTTGAATGTTTGGTAAAACTCCCCTGTGTAGCCCTCTGACCCCAGGCTTTTCTTTGCTGGAAGATTTTGATGACTGCTTCAATTTCTTCCATAATCATCCTGATTAACTTTTGGAAGGTTATATTTTTGTAGGAATCTGACCATTTACTCCAGATTTTTCAGTTTGTTGGAATATAGTTGTTCATAGTATATTTTTAATCAATTCTTTCTATTTCTGTGGGATCTGTTGTTATTTCAACTCTTTCATTCCTTTTTTTAAAAAATATATTTTATTGATTTTTTACAGAGAAGAAGGGAGAGAGATAGAAAGTCAGAAACATCGATGAGAGAGAGACATCGATCAGCCGCCTTCTGCACGCCCCACAGTGGAGATGTGCCCGCAAGCAACGTACATGCCCTTGACCGGAATCGAACCTGGGACCTTTCCATCCGCAAGCTGACGCTCTATCCACTGAGCCAAACCAGTCTCAGCTCTTTCATTCCTTATTCTGTTTATTTAGGTCCTCTCTCTTTGCTTCTTGTTGAGCCTGACTAGAGGTTCATCAATCTTTTTTTTTTTTTCCTTCCAAAGAACCAGCTATTGGTTTTGTTGAGTTTTGGGTGTTTTTTTTTTGTTGTTGTTGTTTGTTTGTTTGTTTTGGTATTGTTTCTTTGGTATCTAGGTTGTTTATCTGCACTCTGATCTTTACTATTTTCTTCCTTCTGCTTACACTGGGCTTTTCTTGTTCCTCTCATTCTAGCTCTTTCTAGTGCTAGGTAATTTAATACCTTTGTTTCTTGTTTTGTTTTTGTTTTTGTTTTTGCAGTAGGCTTGTAGAGCTGTGAACTTCCCTCTCAAGACTGCTTTCATTGTGTCCCATAGATTTTGGATTGTTATGTTTTCATGGTCATTTGATGCCATGATGTTTTTTATTTCTTCCTTGATCTCTCTGGTAACCCAATAATTGTTTAATAGCATGCTGTTTAGTCTCCATGTACTTGAATTCTTTGGATTGTTTTTAAGATAGTTGATTTCCAGTTTTATGCCATTGTGATATGAGAAGATACTTGATATGATTTCTATCTCCTTGAATTTGAAAAAACTTTGCCTATGACCATGTGCACTGGAGAAAAATGTATATTCTGTGGCATTGGGGTGAAAGGTTCTTAAGATGCCAAGTAATTCTATTTGGTCTAGTGATACATTTAGGATTGATGTTTCTTTGCTGATTTTTTGTTTAGAATATTTGTCCAATGGTGACAGTGAGGTATTAAAGTCTCCTACTATGATTGTATTGCTGTCAATCTCTCCCTTGATATCCTCCAGGAGTTTTTTTACATATTTAGGTGGTCCTATATTTGATGCATATATGTTTACCAGAGTTATTTCTTCTTGCTGGATTCTTTCCTTATTATTATGAAGTGGCCTTCTTTATCTCTTGTTATGTTCTTCACTTTGAGATCTAATTTTTCAGATATAAGTATTGCTACCCCAGTTTTTTTTTCTTTCCCATTTACCTAAAAAAAAACAACAAAAAAAAAAACATTTTCCATCCCTTCATTCTCAATCTGTGTGCATCTTTTTTTCTGAGGTTGTTTTTTTATAGACAGCAGATATATGGGTCATATTTTCTTATCCAATCTGTTACCCTATGTCTTTTTATTGGAGCATTTAATCCATTTACATTTAAAGTTATTAATAGGTACTTACATGTCACCATTTTTATTCTTTACCTGTGTGTTCCTTCTTTGCTTCCTATTTCTTTCTTTTACAGGAGACCCTTTAGCATTTTTGCATTTCTGGGTTAGTAGTGAGAATTCTCTTAGTCCTTTTTTGTCTGTGAAGTCTCTGATTTCACCTTCAATTTTGATTGAAATCTTTGCTGGATACAGTATTCTTGGATTCAGACCCTTCCTTTGCATGGCTTTGTATATTTCATTCCATTCCCTGCTGGCCTGATGACTTTCTGTTGAGAAATCAGTTGCTAGTCTGATGGGGGTTCCTTTGTAGGTAAGTTTCTGTTTCACTATGACTGCTTTTCAGATTCCGATTTTGTCACTGGTGTTTACCTATTAATTATGTGCCTTTTTGTAGGCCTTTTGGATTTATTTTGCTTAGGAATCTGTGAGCTTGTTGGATTTGTATGGGTTTTTTATTCCTATATTAGGAAAGTTTTCTGTCATTATTTCTTCAAACAGGTTTTCTATTCCTTACTCAGTTTCCTCTCCTTTTGTAACCCCAATTATGAGGATATTGTTTTGTTTTGTGTCCTCCCAAAGTTCCCATAGGCTCTCCTCCTGCTTTCTATATATTTTTTCTAGAACCTGCTCTACTTGGATACTTTTTCTTACCTTGTCTTCTAGCTTACTGATGCAGTCCTCTGCTTCTTCTATTCTACTTTTGATGCTTTCTATTGAGTTCTTTATAGCAGTGATGTCATTTTTCATTTCTTCTTGGTTCTTCTTCATTTCTTCTTGGATATTACTCACATTTTCCAATTTGTCTTTCATTCTTTTCAGGCACCTTATGACAATTTCTCTTAATTATTTCTCTTGCAGGTTGCTTGCCTCCACTTCCTTTTCTGATTATGTCTGCTTTTCTTTCATATGTGGGCTGTTTCTTTGTCTGTCCATGGCCTCTCATCTATAGGTCTGGTTATACAGTTCTCTCTCTCCTGAGTTGATTTAGAGGCACAAACTACAACAGAAGCAGGTACAACGCACATGGCACTGAATAGAAATGTAATCATGATATTAATAGCCACAAATAAAGGTTACCATCAGAAAGAGAGAAATTCAAATTAGGGGATAGGAAAGAATCAAGAGAGAAAAGAAGAAGAAAAATAGAATAGAAAAGAATGGAGATCCAAAATAAAATTGGAAGAAGGCCGAAAAAAGAGATAGAATAAAATGAAGAAGAAAAGAAAGTAAGAGAAAAAAAGTAATATAATAAGAAATAGAAGGGGAAGAAATTATATATATGGGGGGAAAACTCCAATAACATAGCCACTCATCCCTACAAATGCCAGTAACAAGTACCTGGAGATTAATAAAAATTACAAACAACAACCAATATCAAGAGAGGCAAGAGAAAACAGAGGTAAAAAACAATCAAAACAAAGCAAACAAAAAGCAAAATAAAACAAGATGAATCAGCAAAATAATCTCACAAAGAAGTACAAAATAAATCAATATAATAAACGTTCAAGCAAACAACAAAAAGGACAGAGAAAAAAACATTTTTTTGTATAGTGAAGACCAAGAAGAGAGAGGTATGTATGGACTTGGAGCAGGGTGTTGGAAATTAGATATATAAGTGGGGTGAAATATTAATAGGTGCTAAAAAGAAAGAATTGGGAAAATCTAAAGTAGGAAAGGGGTAATAGAAACAGGACAAAAAGTTGTAAAAGTTAGGAAGAGAGCAATGGAATAAAGGTAGAGTTGTGATAGAGTAAAATGATGCTAAAGGAAAGATGAAAGTAGAATAATCCCAAAGTAAAATAAGGAGAAAATAAAATGACACTTTTTTTTTCCTAAAAAGGTAAAATATTAGTAGTAATAATACTGATTGAAAACACAAATGTAATAATTAAAAAGGTAAAATCAAGTGAGGGGAAAAAAAGAGAAAACATTTAGTTTCTTAAGTAAAAGATGAAAAAATAAAAAATTAAAAAGAAAAAACAGAATGTGCAGTAGTGAAGGCCCTTCACTTCCCCTATTCTTCTGTTTGGCATGCTTGTTTCCCAGTTCAGACAGTATTGCAGTTCCCTGCATTCCACTGGTGGTCAATGTTGTAAGCAAGTTGTGGTTTTTAAGCAGACAGTGTGTATTAATCTCTTTATTCTTCTGTGTTTACACAACAGTCAATTTGTGAGTCAGCCCTTGGGTGGCAATGTTTTGGGTTAGACCTCTGAGACTATAGGTCATCTCTGGCCTGTGATTAGATACTGCTTTACCTGTGGCACTCAACACAAGTTTGTGGGAGTGGGCTGCCCCAGAGCTTGTCCTCCAATGGTCATTCCCCACTCTGACCCCCAGGTTCCAGAAAAATAACTTTCCTCAGCAGTCTCACAGGGTGTCCCCAACTGACTGATTTTAATCTATTGGGCTTAGCAATAAAAAGCAAGGATCTGAAGAGGAAAGAGCACAAGTCTTCAGAGTCCCCCTTCCTCTCTCCTGTCCCAGTAGCCCGCACACTTTCTTTTTATTGTGTTACATGTATACATATATCCCCATTGCCCTCCCTTCCTCCCAGATAACCTCAACCCCACAGTATCTATGTTCCTTGGTTATGCTTATAGGCATGGATACAAATCCTTTGATTGATCTCTTATCTACCCTACCTCTCCTTAATATTCCTGCTATGATGTAACAGTCTGTTTGACGCTTTACTGCCTCTGTATCTATCCTTTTGCTAATCAGTTTACAATGTTCTTTATTATCCACAAATGAGTGAGATTATGTGGTGCTTCTCCTTCATTGACTGGCTTATTGCACTAAGCATAAGGCTCTCCAGTTCCATCCAGGTTGCTGCAAATGGTAAGAATTTTTTCACTTTAATGGCAGCACAGAATTCCATTGTGTAGATGTACAACAGTTTTCTGATCCACTCATCTGCTGACGGGCACCTAGGCTGTTTCCAAATTGTAGCTATTGTAAATTGTGCTGCTATGAATATAGGGGTGCATAAATCCTTTCTGATTGGTGTTTGTAATTTCTTAGGATAAATTCCTAAGAGTAGAATTGCTGGATCAAATGGGAGATCCATTTTTACTTTTCTGAGGGAACTTCATAGTGTTCTCCACAGTGGCTGCACCAGTCTGCATTCCCACCAACAGTGCACAAGGGTTCCTTCTCTTCTGCATCCTCGCCAACACTTGTCGTTTTTTGATTTGTTGATGATTGCCATTCTGACAGGTGTAGGATGGTACTATATTGTTATTTTGATTTGCATCTCTCAGATAATGAGTGAGTTTGAACACGTTTTCATGTGTTTCTTGGCCTGCCTCTGTCATCTTTCAAAAAGGTTCTATTTAGGTCCATTGCTCATTTTTTTAATTGAATCATTTATCTTTCTTTTATTGAGTTGTATAAGTTGGCTGTAGATGTTGGAGATTAAACCTTTATCAGTGATAATATTTGCAAATATATTCTCCCATACAGTGATCTTTCTTGTTATTTTGTTGATGGTTTCTTTCGCTGTGCAAAGGCTTTTTATTTTGATGTAGTCATATTTGTTTACTTTTTTCTTTAGCTTCCATTGCCTTTGGAGCAGTATCAATGAAGAAGTTCTTTCAGCATATATCTGAGATTCTGCTGCCTGTGGATTCCTCTAGTACTTTTATGGTTTCCCTTCTAATGTTTAAGTCCTGTATCCATTTTGAGTTTATTTTTGTATTTGGTGAAAGTTGGTGGTCCAGTTTAATTTCTTTGCATGTATCTGTTCAATTTTCCCAACATTATTTATTAAAGAGGTAATCTTGGCTCCATTGTATGTTCATGCCTCCTTTGTCAAATATTAGTTGAGCATAGTGGTTTGGGTGGATATCTGGGTTCTCTAATCTATTCCATAGGTCTATATGTCTGTTCTTATGCTAATACCAGGCTGTTTTGAGAACAGTTTCTTTTTTATATAGTTTGAAATCCGGTATTCAGATCCCACCGACATTATTCTTCTTTCTCAGAATTGCTGTGGCAATTCGTGGTCTTTTTTTGTTCCAGATGAATCTATGAAGAATTATTTCTAGGTCTGTGAAATATGTTGTTGGCATTTTAATGGATAATGCATTGAATCTACAGTTTGCTTTGGGTAGTTTGAACATTTTAATGATGTTGATTCTCCCAATCCATGAGCATGGAATGCTCGTCCATCTGTTAACATCTACCTCTATCTATTTTTTCAGTGTCCTGTAGTTTTCTACATATAGGTCTTTTACCATTTTAGTTAGGTTTATTCCTAGGTATCTTAATTTTTTTGGTGTGATGGTGAATGGGATTGCCTTTTGAGTCTTTCTTTCTGTAATTTCACTATTAGTGTATAGAAATGCCTTACATTTCTTGGCATTAATTTTATATTCTACTACATTGCCAAATTCATTAATTAAGTCAATTAGTTTTGGGATGGAGTCCTTGGGGTTTTTATGTACAGTATCATGTCTTCTACAAATAAGGAGAGCTTTACTTCTTCTTTTTCAATTTGGATGCCTTTTATTTCTTCTTCTTGTCTGATTGCAATGGCTAATAATCCAGTACTATCTATAACAGGAGGCGTGAGAGTGGCCATCCGTGTCTTGTTCCTGTTCTTAGGGGAAATGGTTTTAGTTTTTGCCCATTGAATATGATGTCAGCTGTGGGTTTATCATATATGGCTTATATTATGTTGAGGTATGATCCTTCTATTCCCACTTTGCTGAGAGTTTTTTATCAAAAAAAGGGTGTTGGATTTTGTCAAATGCTTTTTCTGCATCAATTGATATGACTATGTGATATTTATCTCACAATTTGTTTATGTGAGGTATCATGTTTATTGCTTTCCGGATACTGCACCATCCCTACATTCTTGGGATGAATCCTACTTTTTCATGGTGTATGGTCTTTCTGATGTACTGCTGGATCTGATTTGCTAGAATTTTGTTGAGGATTTTGGCATCTATGTTCATGAGAGATATTGGCCTATAATTCCCTTTCCTTGTGTTGTCTTTATCTGCTTTTGGTATTAGGGTGATGCTGGCTTCATAGAAAGTGTTTGTAAGTATCCCTTCTTCTTCAATATTTTTGAATAGTCTGAGGAGGATAGGTTTTAATTCTTCCTTGAATGTTTGGTACTACTCTCCTGTGTACCCATCTGGCCCTGGGCTTTTATTTGCTGGAAGCTTTTTAATGACTGCTTCAATTTCTTCCATAGTTAATGGACTTTTGAGATGTTTAGATTCTTCCTGATTGAGTTATGGAAGGTTATATTTTTCTAGAAATATGTCCATTTCTTGCAAGTTGTCTAATTTGTTGGAATAGAGTTGTTCATAATATTTTTTTTAACAATAATTTGTATTTTGGCAGGGCCTGTTGTTATTTCTCCTTTTTCATTTCTGATTTTGCTTATTTGGGTCTTCTCTCTTTGCCTCTTGGTGAGCCTGGCTAGAGGTCCATCAATCTTGTTTATCCTTTCAAAGAAGCAGCTCTTGGTTTTGTTGATCTTTTGAATTGTTTCTTTGGTCTCCAGGTTCTTTATGTCTGCTCTGATCTTTACTATTTCCTTCCTTCTGTTTACACTGTGGTTTTCTTGTTGCTCTCGTTCTAGCTCTTTGAGTTGTAGGGTTAGAAAATTTATTACCATTGTTACCTGTTTTTTTCTGTAGGCTTGTAGGGCTATGAACTTTCCTCTCAAGACTGCTTTCACTGTGTCCCATAAATTTTGTATTGTTGTGTTGTCATTGTCATTTGTTGCCATGATGTTTTTTATTTCTTCCTTGATCTCTCTGGTTACCCAGTCATTGTTTTAATAGTATGTTGTTTAGTCTCCATGTGTTTGACTTCTTTCTATTGTTTTTATTATATTTGATTTTCAGTTTTATGCCAGTGTGGTCTGAGAAAATGCTTGATATGATTTCTATCTTCTTGTATTTGAAGAGATTTTTCTTATGACCCAATATATTATCTCTCTTTGCAAATGACCCATGTGCACTGGAGAAGAATGTATATGCTTTGGCTTTGGAGTGAAATGTTCTGAAGATGTCAATTCCATCTGGTCTAGTGAGTCATTTAGGAATGATGTTTCTTTGCTGATTTTTTGTTTAGAGGATTTTTTTCAATGGTGTCAATGGGGTATTAAAGTCTCCTATTATGATTGTTTTGCTGTCAATCTCTCCCTTAATATGCTCCAGGAGTTTTTTTTCTCTATTTAGGTGCTCCTGTATTGGTTGTTTACCAGAGTTATTTCTTCTTCTTGGATTGTTCCCTCTAGTATTATGAAGTGTCCTTCTCTATCTCTTGTTATGTCCTTCACTTTGAGTTCTAATTTGTCAGATAAAAGTATTGTAACCCCAGATTTTTTTTCATTTCCATATGCAGGCTGTTTCTTCTTCTGCCAATGGTCTTTCTTCTCCGGGTATCTGGTTAAGTAGTTCTCTCTCCTATGGAGATTCACAGGCACAAACTACAACATGACCCGGTAAAGCACACAAGGCACTGAACAGAAATGTATTCATGATGTTAATAATCACAAATCAAGTGGCCACCAATGAAAGACAAATTAGTGGTAAGGAGAGAAAGAAGAATAGGGGAATGAGTAAAAAAGAAAAGAAAGAAGTGCCAAGATCAAATTGGGAGAGTTAGAAAATAACCAACCAAACAAATAAAAAAATAAAATAAAATAATAAAAAGAGTAAGAAGAAGAAGAAAAGAGAAAGAGAAAAATAGTTAGAGAGAAAAGGAAGAGTATAAGAGGGAAAAGGGGAACAAAATATAAATGTCAGGAGAAAACTCCAATAGAACAGTCTCTAAACCCAACAAATGCTGGCAACCAGTACCTGGAGATTAATACAAATTACAAATAACAACTGGTATGGAAGGAGGGGAGGGATAAGAGAGGTAAAAAACAAACTGAAACAAATCAAACAAAAAGCAAAATAAAACAAGGAGAATAAGCTAAAACAATCTCACAAAAAAGTACAAAAAATCAATATAATCACTATCCAGGCAAACAGCAACAAGAGGACTTACAGAAAAACAACTTTTTGGATAGTGAAGACAAGAAGATAGAGGTTTGTATGGACTTGGAGTAGGGGATTTTAAATTAGATATATAATTGGGGTGAAATTTTAACCAGATAAAGAGTGAGAATTGGGGGAATCTAAAGTTGGAAAAAGGAAAGAGAAACAAGACAACAAAATGGAGAACGTTAGGAGGAAAGTGTTGGTATAAAGGTAGAGTTGAGATAGAGTAAAATTATTCTAAAGGAAAGACGAAAATAGAATGTAGAACTCTAATCCTGAAGTAAAATAAAGGAAAATAAAATGACACTTGTTTTTTTTTCCAAAGAGGTAAAATAGTAGTAGTAATAATACTAGTTGAAAACAAAAATGTAATAATTTAAAAGGTAAAATCAATTGAGGAGGACAGAAAAAAAGTCTTTTAATTAAAATATGCAAAAAATGAAATAAAATAAAATAAAATAAAATAAAAAATTTTAAAAAAAGAAAAAAAAATAGAATGGCCATTCACTTCCACTATTGTTCTTCTTGGCACTCATGTTTCTGAGTAGAGAGGGTATTGCAGTTCCTTGTATTCCACTGCTGAGATCTTAATCTCTTTATTATTTTGTGGTTATTGGAGAGTCAATTTGTGCATCATCCACTAGTTGGCAGTGTTTCTGAATTGACCTCTGAGACAAAGCACAGCACCTCTCTAGGCTATGCTCAGATCCTGCTACTCTGTGGTACTCAAATCCAGTTTGTGGGGATTTTGCAGCCGGGACACTGTAATAACTCCCAAGCTGTCCTTCTGCCTCACATCAAAATGAGTTGTTTTCTAGAGCTCCCCTCTGTCAACAGCTCTGAGAGTTTGCTTTAACAGTTAGGGATCACGCCCTGCCCCACATCCGCAGACCTCTCCAGAAGCAGCTTCCCGGCAGCCTGGTTCCCACAGTGTGTGCATCTCTGTTTGGCGGGACATGAGACCTCACCTTATCCCAGGCCCAATCTGACTTTTCTGTGTGCCGTGTGGATCTCCTCTGAGTCCACGTGTCTGCAATGATTGGAGAGTGGTGTTCTGGGTCCCCAGGCTGTTCGGTGAGTGCTTCAGCTGCAGCTTTCAGACTGCCGCAGGCATCCACCTTCCTCTGCAAGATGGTGTAGTCTCCATGTTAGCGCTGGTGGCTACAGCAGACTAATACCCCATGGCAGTGGGGCTGCCTGGTCAGGAGAGCCCCGTCCAGCAGTCCCCCACCTTCTCCTGGAGGATAACTGACTCTTAGCTTGCGAATAAACACTCCCAGTGCGACTCTCAGCTGCTCTCTCTTCCTCTGCCCAGAGACAAAGCTCCAGACGCGTCTGTCTATTCCACCACCATTTTTCCTCCACTTTTTTTAAATTTTCTTTTTTTTTTCACTTTTTTTAATTGTGTTACATTTATACATATCTCTCCATTGCATCCCCCCTTCCCAGGCATACTCCAATTCCTCAGTGTCTGTGTTCATTGGTTATGCTTATATGCATGCCTACAAGTCCTTTGGTGAAGCTCTTATCTACCCCACGTCTTCTTAAATTTCCTGCTGTAATTTGACAGTCTGTTTGATGATTTACTGCTTCTTTGTCTATCCTTTTGTTTATCAATTTATAATGTTCTTTATTATCCACAAATGAGTGAGATCATGTGGTGTTTCTCCTTCATTGACTGGCTTATTTTACTTAGTATAAGCCTCTCCACTCCCAGGCTGTCCTTCTGCATCCGATCAAAATGGGCTGCTTTCTAGAGATCCCCTCTGTTAGCAATTCTGAGGACCACCTTCCACATTCATGGATCAAGTCAAGCCCAATAGCCATAGATTTTCCAAGGTGCAGCATACCCCACAATGCACATGCCCTTCTGTTCTACTGGACCAGAGACCTCAACTTATCCCTGGGGAAATCTGACCTTTTGTGAATCCAAGTGTTTGCCCAAATTGAAGCTTGCAGCTATTCAGTGGGTACTGCATGTGTAGATTTTCGGGCTTCTGTAAACATCCACTTTAACCTTCAAGATGGTGCAGTCTCCACGTCTGAGCTGGTGGCTCTGGGAGCAAAGAACACAGCAGCATTGGGGCTTCCCAATTATGGGAGCCCCGCCCAGCAGTCCCACACCTTCTCCTGGAGGATAACTATTGGTTAACTTGCCAACAAACACTCCCAGTGTGACCCTCACCTGTTCTTCAGGTTGCAGAAAAATAACTTTCCTCTGCAGTCTTCCAGGGTATCCCCAACTGGATGATTCTATCTATTGAGCTTAGCAATCAGAAGCAAGGATCTGAAGAGGAAAGAGTGCAAGTCTGCACAGTTCCCATTCCTTGCTCCTGTCCAAGCAGCTAGCACACTTTAATAACTTTGTCCTTGGACAAAGGACAAAGCTCAGGAAACGTCTGTCTATTCTGCAGCCAATTTTTTTTTCATTTTTGTTCTTATCAGCTTTTTAAATTTTTATTTTTCACATGTGTTCTTATTCCCCATTACTCCATACCCCCACTCATGCCCAAACCACCTGTTGTCTGTGTCCATTGATTAGGCTCATATGCATGCACACAAGCCCTTCTGTTAATCTCTCCCCCTTATTCCCACCAACTCCCACCTTCCCTGAGGTTTGACATTCTGATCAACGTTTCTCATTCTCTGGATCTGTTCTTGTTCATCAGTCTATGCCATTCATTATATTCCACAAATGAGTGAGATCATGTGATATTTATCCTTTTCTACCTGGCTTACTACACTTAGCACAATGCTTTCCATTTCCATCCATGTTGTTGCAAATGATAGGAGTTCCTTCTTTTTTTAGTGCAGTGTAGTATTCCATTTTGTAGATGTACCACAGTTTTTTAATCCATTCATCTGCTGATGGGCACTTACTGTTTCCAAATCTTAGCTATAATGAATTGTGCTGCTATGAACATCGGGGTGCATATATCCATTCTGACTGGTGTTTCTACTTTCTTGGGATATATTCTTAGAAGTGGGATCATTGGGTCAAATGTAAGTTCCATTTTTAGTTTTTTGAGGACACTCACTTACAGTAGCTGCACCAGTCTGAATTACCACCAGCAGTACAAAAGAGATCCTTTTTCTACACATCTTCACCAACATGTGTAGTTTGTTGATTTGTTGATGACAGCCATTCTGACAGGTGTGGAATGGTACCGCATTGTTGTTTTGATTTCCATCTCTCTGATGATTAGTGACTTTGAGCAGGTTTTCATATGTCTCTTGGACTTCCTTCTGTCTTCTTTCAAAAAGTGTCTATGTATTTAGATCAATTGCCCATTTTTTATTGGGTTTTTTATCTTCTTTTTGTGAAGTTGTATGAGTTCTCTATAAATTTTGGAGATTAAAATCTTATCATTGCTATTATTGACAAATATGTTCTCCCATGCAGTGGCCTTTTTTTGTTTTATTGATGGTTTACTTTGCTGTGCAAAAGCTTTTTATTTTGGTGTAGTCCCATTTGTTTATTTTCTCTTTAGTTCCATTGCCCTAGGAGCAGTATCAGTGAAGAGGTTCCTTTGGCATATGTCTGAGATTTTGCTGCCTGTGGATTCCTCTATTATTTTTATGGTGTCCCATCTTATGTTTAAGTCCTTTGTCAATTTTTAGTTTATTTTTGTGTATAGTGTAAGTTGGTCATCTAGTTTCATGTTTTTGCATGTATCTGTCCAATTTCCCCAGTACCATTTGTTGAAGAGACTGTCTTCACTCCATTGTATATTCATTCATCCTTTGTCAAATATTAATTGGGCATAGTGTTTTGGGACAATTTCTGAGTTCTCTATTCTATTCCAATGATCTATATGTCTGTTCTTGTGCCAATACCAGGCTGTTTTAAGAGCAGTGGCTTTGTAATACAGCTTGAAATCTGGTATTGAGCTCCCACCTACTTTGTTCTTCTTTCTCAGGATTGCT
Source organism: Lasiurus borealis (assembly GCA_004026805.1). NCBI lineage: Eukaryota > Metazoa > Chordata > Mammalia > Chiroptera > Vespertilionidae > Lasiurus > Lasiurus borealis. Next base: position 16,908 of record PVJN01019602.1, read on the forward strand.
GCAGCTATTCGGGGTCTTTTTTTACTCCACATAAATTTTTGGAAAGTTAGTTGTTGGTCTCCAAAATATGCCATTGGTATTTTAATGGGGATTGCATTGAATTTATAGATTGCTTTGGGTAGTGTGGATATTTTGATGATGTTGATTCTACCAATCCATGAACATGGTATGTTCTTCTATCTTTTTATGTCTTCTTCTATCTCTTTTTTTCAATGTCATGTAGTTTTCTGCATATAGGTCTTTTACGTCCTTAGTTAAGTTTATTCCCAGGAGTCTTAATTTTTTTTTGGTACAATGGTAAATAGGATTAATTTTTTAGTCTCTCTTTCTGTAAGTTCATTATTGGTGTATAGAAATGCCATAGATTTCTTGGCATTAATTTTGTATTCTGCTATACTCCTGCATTCATTTATCAAGTCTAATAATTTTTTATGGAGTCTTAGGATTTTCTATGTACAGTATAATGTCATTTGCAAATAAGGACAGCTTTATGTCTTCTTTTCCAATTTGGATGCCTTTTATTTTATTTTTTTTCCTTGTCTGATCGCAATGACTAGTACTTCTAGCACTATGTTGAATGGGAGTGTTAAGAGTGGGAATCCCTGTCTTGTTCTTGTTCTTAGAGGAAATGGTTTTAGTTTTTGCCCTTTGAGTATGATGTTGGCTGTGGATTTGTCATATATGGCTTTTATTATGTTGAGGTATGATCCTTCTATTCCCACCTTTCTGAGAATTTTTATCAAGAAATGGTGTTGGATTTTGTCAAATGCTTTTTCTGCATCAATTGATATGACTATGTGATTTTTATCTCTCAATTTAAGTGATATATCACATTTATTGATTTCCGGATATTGCACCATCCCTACATTCCTGGGATGAATCCTACTTGTTCATGGTGTATGATCTTTCTGATGTACTGCTGGATCCGATTTGCTAGAATTTTATTGAGGATTTTGGCATCTATGTTCATGAGGGATATTGACCTGTAGTTCTCTTTAATTATGTTATCTTTATCTGGTTTTGGTATTAGGGTGATGCTGGCTTCATAGAAGGAGGTTGGAAGTGATCCTTCCTCTTGAATTTTCTGGAATAGTCTGAGGAGAAGTTTTAGTTATTCCTTGAATGTTTGGCAAAACTCCCCTGTGAAGCCATCTGGCCCTAGGCTTTTGTTTACTTGAAGGTTTTGATGACTGCTTCAATTTCTTCCATAGTTATCAGTGTTTTGAGATTTTTAGAGTCTTCCTGTGTGAGTTTTGGAAGGTTGTGTTTTTCTAGGAATGTGTCCATTTCCTCTAGGATGTGTAATTTGTTAGAATAGAGTTGTTCATAGTATTTTTTAGCAATTCTTTGTATTTCTAGCATCTGTTGTTAATTCATCTCTTTTATTTCTGATTTTGTTTGAATCCTCTCTCTTTGCTTCTTCTTGAGCCTGGCTAGAGGTTCATTAATCTTGTTTTTTCTTTTGAAGAACCAGCTTTTGGTTTTGTTGATCTTTTGTATTTTTTTTCTTTTGTCTCTATGTTATTCCTTTCTGCTCTGATCTTTATGATTTCCTTCCTTCTGCTCACTCTGGACTTTTCTTTGAGTTGTTGAGTTAGATGAATCCTTACCATTTTTTCTTATTACTTTTGACGTAGGCCTGTTGAGTTATGAACTTCCCTCTCAGGACTGCTTTTATTGTGTCCCATAGCATTTGTGTTGTTGTGATTTTATTGTCATTAGTCTCCAGGATATTTTTAATTTCTTTTTTGATCTCATTGATACTGCAATCATTGTTTAATAGCATGCTATTTGGGTTATAAGTGTTTGAAGTTTTTTGAATGTTTTTTACTGTAGTTTATTTCTAATTTTATGCCATTGTGGTCTGAGAAAATGTTTGATATAATTTCAATCTTTTTGAATTTGGAGAAACTTTGTTTGTGACCCAATATATGGTCTATTTTTGAAAATGTCCCATGTGCACTTGAGAAGAACATATATTCTGTGTCCCGGGGAGAAATGCTCTGAAAATGTCAATTCTATTCATGTGATCTAGTGAGTTATTTAGAATTGCTGTTTCTTTTCTGATTTTTTGTCTAGAGGATTGTCCAAAGATGTCAGTGGTGTATTAAAGTTCTTTACTATGATTGTATTGTTGTTAATCTCTCCCTTGATATCTTCCAGGAGGTTCTTTTTTTTTATGTATTTGGGTGCTCCTGCATTGGGTGCATATATATTTACCAGAGTTATATCTTGTTGTTGAATTGCTCCATTTAGTATTATGTAGTGGCCTTCCTTATCTCTTCTTATGGTCTTTACTTTGAGATCTATTTTATCAGATATAAGTATCACCACCCAACTTTTTTCTCATTTCCATTTGCCTAAAAAAGGTCTTACCATCCCTTCACTCTCAGTCTATGTGGCTCCTTTACTCTGAGGTGGGTCTCTTGTAGACAGCTAATATAATATGTGTCTTGTTTCCTTGTCCATTCAGCTACCCTATGTCTTTTGACTGGTGCATTTAATCCATTTATGTTTAATGTTATTATTGCCAAGTACAAGTTTGTTGTCATATTTTTCCTTAGTATTTGTGTTTCTTCTTGCCTTTCTCTTTCTTCTTTTTATAGCAGTCCCTTTAGCATTTCTTGCTTTGTTGGCTTGGTAGTGATAAACTCTCTTAGCCCGTTTTTGTCTGTGAAGCTTGTGATTCCACCTTCAATTTTGATTGATAGCTTTGCTGGGTATAGTATTCTTGGGTTCAGGCCCTTGCTTTGCATCACTTTGTGTATTTCATTCCATTACCTTCTGGCCTGGTGTATTTCTATTGAGAAATCAGTTGATACTGTAATAGGAGATCCCTTGTATGTAACTTTTGGTCTCTCTCTGGCAGCCTTTAAGATTCCTTCTTTGTCGTTAGTGTTTGCCAATTTCATTATGATGTGTCTTGGTGTTGGTCTTTTGGGGTTCTGCTTGTTTGAGACTCTGTGTACTTCTTGTACTTGTGTAGTTTTTCTTGCCAATATCAGGGAAATTTTCTGTCATTATTTCTTCAAACAGGTTTTCTATTTCTTGCTTCTCTTCCCCTCCTTCTGGTATCCCTGTTATGCAAATGTTTCATTTTGTGTTGTCCCAAAGCTCCCTTAGGCTCTCTTCTTGCTTTTAAGTCTTCTTTCCCATTGTGTTCCTTATTGCAGCTATGTATTCTTCATCTCTTGGTTTCTTTTCATGTTGGTGACATTCTCATTCAGCTCCTTATACTTCTCGTTGAGTTGTGTGTATTTGCCATTGTGTTGTTTATTTGTCATCCAGCCATTTAAACATCCTTAAAACTGTTGCTCTGAATTCTTTCTCTTCTAAGCTGCTAGCCTCAATTTCATTTAACTCCCTTTCTGGTGATTCCACTTTTTCTTTCATTTGGGGATTGTTTTTTGTCTTCCCATGTTTTCCTGTAATGTTTAATTGTAGATCCAATTGCTTTTCTACCCAAAGTCTTTGAGGGATGGTGCTACTAGTGCATTCTCTAAATTCTCCTGTGCTTGTTAATATACTGTAGCTCCCTACTTGAGCTATTTGGTTTGTCTTGATGTAGGCCTGTGAGCTTTAGAGGCATAACTATGGTGTCTAGAAGTTGGCAGCTGTGGAGGGGAGTGTCCCTATTTTTTATGTTTTGCACCCTTAATTGAAATCATCATGCCCAGCAAGCACTCACATTGGCACCAAGAAACTGTTGGGATGATGTGGCTTGGGGCCCTAAACTCTGGAGAGTGTGATTGTGATGCCCAGAGTTCTATAGCTGTGAAGTGGGCAGACTCAGCTTTTGCTGCTGCACTTGTGGTGGCTCATAAGTGCACCCAAGTAAGTTTTCCAGTGAGGCACACTGAAGCACTCTGAAGAGCTCTGGTAGTGTAGCCACATAATTGAGGTGTTTGTGAACAGGTATCCAGGATGAGTGAATTCAAAATTTTTCCTGATGGAGGTGAGTCCACCCATTTTTGTTCAAGGTTGCACTCAGGGAGAGCTCACATTGGCTCCGAAGAGTGCTCTGTGGGTAGATGGGCTCAGGGTGCTCCCTGTTGGAACTTTGCATCTGTGGAGGTGTGTTTGCTGGATGCAGCACTCTGAAGCACTCTGCAGGGTTCTGGAACTGAGGTTTAGCCACTTGGGTGAATGATGGCAGTTATTTAGGAGGAGGATATTCAGAATTTCTACTGTGGGGCCATGTGCTCTTGTCTGTACAAAATCACACCTGCGGGGGTTATCATTGTTTCCCAGTGTCTCCCAAGAACTGCCTAGGGAGTGGATTGCCCTGCCTGTCTGCTTGCTGGAAACAGGCTAATGTGGTCTTGAGTTCTGTTGCTGGGGAGGGGAAGGTTTCACTTACAGCTGCAGAGAAGTGCACCTTTGGAGGTTGAGGTCTCAGGGTCCATGGTTCTGTAGCTGGGGCAGCACGATTATGGGTGGAGTGGCTGCTGGCTTGTGGGATAGTTCCATGACCTGTCTGGGTGGTCATGCTGATGAGTTCCTAAAAAAAAAGGCTATTTCCCCCTTCAAAATGGTATGCACACTGTGCCTGGAGTGTCCTCAGCAGTGGTAGTCTCTCCTTGTCCAAGAGAGCCTGGAATGCTAGCCCCTCTTGCTCCTGCAAGATTTAACTGTCCCTTACTATCTCATACACACTACACACATCCACACAATCTCCTTTCATCCCCTTACTCACTTCCTCTCCCTCAGCTCTGTCCTGCCAGCTACCATCTATTCTCCAATCTTCATAAATGCCTATACCAGATTTTAAATGTAAATTAATTCCAGTTTAAAGACTATCCTACCTTTCACAACTTAGACACATTCATTCCTAAACATTTCCCTGCTCCATTACTTTGAGTTCTGAGAGTTTTTACATTTTAATACAGGAAAATGAACTATATAAAAATTAAAGTTTAAGTGTTTATCAACCTTCTTTCAAATACGCCAACTCATTTAGACTGAATTATAATGGTAAACAGTATCACACTCACTTCTCTGCTCTTTGAACACAATTTCCCATTGACTGTACAGTGTTCTTCAGATATGAAGGCTCTATGAACATGTATTCCTACTGTTTCAGGAACCTTCCTAAATATATGCCTAGTCTTCCAATGTGAAGTCTTAGTGCTTCATTCACTTTTGTCCAGTGATTCAAGCTCATTCATATTGAATTCCAAGTGTTTATACAGCATTTAGCCAAATATATCAGCTCTTTACATACAAATTATTACAACTTGAAACACTAGGTTTACCAAATTTTTATTTCTAAGAGTTTTGAATACATTTATACTTTTATATCAGCTCTCTGATAATGAATTCATGTTTCACCAACTTTCTTCCTTCAACGCTAATGTATTTAGACTGAAATATAAAAGAAAACAGTATAGCACTCTCTTCTCTGTTCTTTGAACATAATTTCCCAGTGACTGAACAGTGTCCTTTGGATATCAAGGCTCTATGAATATGTATTCCTACTGTTTCAGGCACCTTCCTAAATATTTCCCTAGTCTTGTGAATTCTGTGTTTGATTCCCTTTTTCCCAATGATTCAAGCTCGTTCATTGTGAATTCCAAGAGTTCATACAGCTTTTTTCCATATATACCAGCTGTTAAATGTAAATTATTCATAGTTTAAAGACTATCCTACTTTTCACAGCTCTTTGAGTATAATTTCCTAATATTCCAACACTGCATCAGGGATATTAAGGTTCTACAAACATATTCCATATGTTTTACACACATACTAGACATTTCCCAGGTCTATTATTTTGAGTTCTGAGTGTTTTCACATTTCCATACAAGCATGTGAGCCCTATGAAAATGAAAGTTTAGCCGAGACCGGTTTGGGTCAGTGGATAGAGCGTTGGCTTGGGGACTGAAAGGTCCCGGGTTCGATTCCGGTTGGGGGCATGTACCTTGCTTGTGGGCACATCTCCACTGTGGGGCGTGCAGGAGGCGGCTGATTGATGTCTCTCTCTCATCGATGTTTCTGACTTTCTATCTCTCTCCCTTCTTCTCTGTAAAACAATCAATAAAATATATTTTTAAAAATGAAAGTTTAAGTGTTTATCAACCTTCTTTCAAATTTGCTAACTCATTTAGACTGAAGTATAAATGGAGTTGGTATCCAACTCAGTTCTCTGCTCTTCGAACATGATTTCCCAGTGAATAAACAGTGTCCTTCACATATTAAGAATCTATGAATATATATTCACACTGTTTCGGGAACCTTCCTATATATATATATCCTTGGTATTTCAATTTGAATTCTCAGTGTTTGATTGACTTTTGTCCAGTGATTCAAGCTCTTTCATTGTGAATTCCAAGAGTTCCTACAGCCTTTTTTCATATACACCATCTTTTAAATGTAAATTTTAGTAGTTTAAAGACTATCATACCTCTAACAGTTATTTGAATACAAATTCTTGGTATTTCAACACTGTACTAGAGATATTAAATTCCTACAAACATATTACAAGTGTTTCAGACACATTCCTACACATTTCTCTGGTTTGTTATTTTGATTTATTTTTTTTTAATTCTTAATGTATTATATGTATGCATATTTCTAATTGTCCACCAACCCCACTCCCATACATGCCTTACCCCCAAGTGACTTGAGTCTATTGGTTATTTTTATATGCATGTATACAAGTCCTTTGGTCATTATTTTAATTTTGAGAGTTTTCACATTTACATACAGGTATGTGAGCCCTATTAAAATAAAAGTTTAAATGTTTATTACCTTCTTTCAAGTACACTGACATATTTAGAGTGAATTATAAAGGTAAACAATATCATAATCACTTCTCTGCTCTTTGACACAATTTCCATGACTAAACCGTGTACTTCGTGTATTAAGTATTTATGAACATGTATTCCTATTGTTTCACAAACCTTCCTAATTATTTCTTTTGTCTTTCATTTTGAATTCTCAGTGTTTGATTCACCTTTGTCCAGTGATTCAAATTCATTCATTGTGAATTCTAAGTGTTGATAAAGCATTTTGCCAAATATACCAGATTTTTTAATGTAAATTATTACCACTTTGAACACTAGGTTAACTGTCATTTTGATTTATAAAAGGTTTGAATACTTTTATTCTGTTATATCAGCTCGAAAAAAATGACTTTATGTTTTACCAACTTTCTTCCTAAATGCCAACACATTTAGATTGAAATAAAGAAGAAAACAGTATCACACTCTCTTCTTTGCTCTTGGAACATAATTTCCCAGTGACTAAACAGTGTCCTTCAGATATTAAGGCTCTATGAACATGTATGACTACTGTTTCAGGCACCTTCCAAAATATTTCCCTAATCTTGTGAATTCTCAGTGATTGATTTAATTTTGTACAATAAATCAAGATCATTCATTGTAAATTACAAGAGTTTATAGTGTTTTTTCCATATATATCAGCCTTTAAATGTAAAATATTCCCAGTTTGAAGACTATCCTACTTGCTAAAAATGGCGGCAGAAAAGACAGACGAATCTGGAGCTTTGTCGTTGGGCAGAGGGAGAGAGAGTAGCTGAGAGTGACACTGGGAGTGTTTGTTGGCAAGTTAAGAGTCAGTTATCCTCCAGGAGAAGGTGGGGGAATGCTGGACAGGACTCTCCTGGCCAGGCAGCCCCACTCCCACCGGGTTTTTTTCTGCCAGACCACCAGCAAGAACAGGGAGACAGCGCCATCTTGCAGAGGGAGGTGTATATCTGCGGTGCTCTGAAAGCTGCAGCTGTATCACTCACAGAACAGCCAGAGACCCAGAACACTGCTCTCCAATTGGCACAGACACGCGGCGGACTCACAGGAGATCCGCATGGCACATGGAAAGGTCAGATTTTGCCTGGGATAAGGTGAGGTCTCTTGTCCTCCAGAACAGAGATGCACACACTGTGGGAAAGCTGCTTCTGGAGAGGTCCGTGGATGTGAGGTAGGGTGTGATCCCTAAGTGTGGAAGCAAACACTCAGAGCTCTTGACAGAGGGGAGCTTTAGAAAACACCTCATTTTGATGTGAGGCAGAAGGACAGCCTGGGAGTTATTACAGTGTCCCAGCTGCAAAATCCCCACAAACTGGTTTTGAGAACCACAGAGTAGCAGGATCTGAGCACAGCCTAGAGAGGTGCTGTGCTTTGTCTCAGAGGTCAATTCAGAAACACTGCCACCCAGTGGATGATGCACAAACTAACTCTTGCTTAACCACAAAAAAATAAAGAGATTAAGATCTCAGCAGTGGAACACAGGGAACTGCAATACCCTCCCTACTGGGAAACAGGAGTGCTAAGCAGAACAATAGTGGAACTGAATGAACATCCATTTATTTTTTATTTTTTTTTAATTTTTTATCTTATTTTATTTTATTTTTATTTTTCATTATTGCATATATTAATTAAAAATATATTTTTCTTTTTTCCTCAATTGATTTTACCTTCTTAATTATTACATTTTTGTTTTCAACTAGTATTATTACTACTTCTATTTTACCTTTTTGGAATTAAAAAAAAAAAACAAGTGTCAATTTGTTTTCTCTTTATTTTAATTTGGGATTAAAGTTCTACATTCTATTTTCATCTTTCCTTTAGCATAATTTTACTCCATCTCAAATCTTCCTTTATACCAACACTTTCCTCCTAACTTTCCACATTTTGTTGTCTTGTTTCTCTTTCCCTATTCCAACTTTAGATTCGCCCTATTCTTTCTCTCTTTTTTCAAAATTAAATCTTTATTATTCAGATTATTATATTTGTTTCTCTTTTTCCCCTCCATAGCACCCCTCCACCCAGCTCCCACCCTTCCCTCTGCCCTTACCTCCTTCCCATTGATCTCATCCATAGGTGTATGATTTTTGTCCAGTCTCTCCCTGTACACCCCTCAACCCTTTCCCCCTGAGAATTATCCGTCCACTCCCTTTCTGTGCTCCTGATTCTATTATATTCACCAGTTTATTCTGTTGATCAAATTTTTAATTCACTAAATTTTTCAATTCCCTTGTTGATAGATATGTATTTCTTGTTCATAATTGTTTGGCTTTTACCTTTTTCTTCTTCCTCTTCTAAAAGAGTACCTTTCAGCATTTCATATAATACTGGTTTGGGGTTGATGAACTCCTTTAGCTTTTTCTTCTCTGTGAAGCTCTTTATCTGCCCTTCAATTCTGAATGATAGCTTTGCTGGATAGATTATTCTTGGTTGTAGGTTCTTGCTATTAATCACGGTGAGTATTTCTTGCCACTCCCATCTGGCCTGCATCGTTTCTGTTGAGAAATCAGCTGACAATCGTATGGGTGCTCCCTTGTAGGTAATGAACTGTTTTTCTCTTGCTGATTTTTATATTCTCTCTTTGTCTTTTGCTCTTGGTATTTTAATTATGATGTGTCTTGATGTGGTCTTCTTTGGATTCCTTTTATATGGGGTTCTGTGTGCTTCCTGGACTTGTAAGTCTATTTCTTTTACCAGATGTGGGAAGTTTTCAGTCATTATTTCTTTAAATAGGTTTTCAGTATCTTACTCTCTCTCTGCTCCTGGCACCCCCATAATTCTGATGTTGGTACGCTTGAAGCTGTCCCAGAAGCTCCTTACATTATCTTAACATTTTTAGATTCTTTTCTCTTCTTGCTTTTCCAGTTGAATGTTTTCTGCTTCTTTATATTTCAAATTTTTTACTTGATTCTTGCCTTTCTCTAGTCTGCTGTTAGGACTCTGAATAATATTTTTTATTTTAGTCAGTGTCTCTAGTTGGTCATTTTGAATCTCCTCTTGGGACTTGATAAATTTATCCATATTTTCTATCATATTCTGGAAAATCCTTATAAGAGTGATTTTGAACTCTATATCCAGATGGTTTTTTCCCTCCATTTCTTTTGTTTGTGATCCCTTCCTAGTCTCGGCATTATCACTATACTGGGAGAACTTCTGTGTTGGATTCAGCCTTATGATACCAGACTTGCAAAACCGAAGACGCGTCTGTTGAGCTTGGGATGGGTGGAGTCTAAGGGCTTAAGGGACCGCCTTGCCTTCCAGTCAGCCCCACCCTCAACGGCCCCTGAGTCTCATGTGACTGGGTAATCCCTGGAGCAGTCCTTTTGTGCACAAGCCTGGAGTGCCTCTAGACGGCTGCCTTTCTGGCTCCCCTGCATTCCAGGACCACACGAGTCTAGGTTTCCAGGTTTTCACCCAAAACAGGAGCTTAGTAGAGTCAGAAGTGGCACAGTTGGGAGGGTCTGTCCCCGCCAACTTGCGAAAGCCAGTGGCACAATCAGCAATATGTCCTCTTCGCAGTGCCATGCGTGCCACCAGACCTCTGATCTTTTGTGACTCCCCTAAATTTCTGTGCACCTCTCCCTGCTCACAGTCCAAACTCCCCCTGTATGAGTTTTGGCTGGATATGTGGTTTAGTGTCATAAGATAAGGGATTAAATGCCTTTGAGAGTCTCCATCTCTCTCCTGCCAGAGCAAACCAGCCAGATATTCCAGCACCTGCTCTCTCCACATGCACGTCTTGGTACCTCAGCTTTTTGCAGCTCCTCTGGGTCTCTGTGAGCCCCTCTCCTCCCTCTAGCTGCAGAACTTCCACTCAGCCAGCTTTCCTGTGGTTCTGGATGATGTCCATTCTGTCTTTAGTTGTAGTTTTGAAATTGTTGTGCGAGGCAGCAGTGTAGGTGTTTACCTATGCCGCCATATTGGATTCTCCCCTCATTCTTTCTCTTTATCTGGTTAAAATTTCACCCCACTTATATATCTAATTTCAAATCCCCTACGAAAAGTTCATACAAACCTCTCTCTTCTTTTCTTCACTATCCAAAAAGTTGATCTTCTCTATGCCCTTTTGTTGTTATTTGCCTGAACAGTGATTATATCGATTTTTGGACTTTTTTTGTGAGATTGTTTTAGCTTATTCTACATGTTTTATTTTGCTTTTTGTTTACTTTTTTTGGTTTGTTTTTAATCTCTCTTTTTCCTCGCCTCCCTGAAAACCAGTTGTTATTTGTAGTTTGTATTAATCTCCAGGTTCTGGTTGCTGGACTTTGTTGGGATTAGTCACTATTCTATTGGAATTTTTCTCCTGAAATCTATATTTTGTTCCCCTTTTTTCAGTTATCCTCTTTCTTTTCTCTCTTTTATTCACTTTCTCTTTTCTTCTTCTTCTTATCCTTTTTATTTTTTTATTTTATTTTATTTTTTGTTCATTATTTTTTTTTCTCCCTCTCCCAATTTGATATTGGCATTTCTTTCCTTTCTATTTTTCTCATTTTACTCTTCTTCTTTCTCTACTTACCCCTAATTTGTCTTTTATTGGTGGTCACCTTATTGGTGATTATTACCATCCTGAATATATTTTTGTTCAGTGCCTTCTGTGCTGTACCAGGTCATGTAGTAGTTTGTGCCTTTGAATCAACATAGGAGAGAGAACTACATTACCAGACACTCGGAGAAGAAAAACCATGGGCAGAAGAAGAAACAGCCTACATATGACAGAAAGGCAGGTATCACCAGAAAAGAAAGTAAACAAAATAGAAGCAGAAATAAGCCTACCAGAGAAAGAGTCCAGAGATATGATCACAAGGTGGATGAAAAAAATGGAAGACAAATTCAACAATATTTGTAAAAGCTAAGAGGAAGTGAAGAAGACCCAAGAGGAAATTAAGAAGAAGCAAGAAGAAATGCAAGAAGAAATAAATAATGACATCACTGCTTTGAAGAACTCAATAGAAAGCATCAA
>PVJN01019603.1:0-37077 GCA_004026805.1 Lasiurus borealis
TTGCTACTGACCACATACATTCAAGAGGATCCCATGTGAAGCAGCAAAGAGGAAAGAAAGACACGTCTGAGCTGTCAGATCCATCCTGAGAGGAAGCAAAATGAATGACAGCAAATGCCGCCAGCCAGCACATTCTCACTTCTGAACCTGATGTAAACCAGTGTCTCCACATAAAGACCTTCGGGGCATTGTGTCTGCATTGTGGTAGTTCTGATTGTTCTGGATGTAAAGTGAAAACAAACCTTTGCCAGCAGCAGGAATCATCAGATATTTTTAGTCAGCCTCATTGTAACCTATACCCTTAAATTGGGCATGAGTCAATTCTGACAGTTCTTAAAATTGTGTCATTAGAATTCAGACTGCGCCTCACAGGAGGCAGCATTGTTCCTGATTACTCATCTTCCAGAGTTCAAAGACAAAAGAATTCTATCCGAGAGGCTCATGCTTTCCTTCATCCTTTATATTAAGTCAATCGAAAGTTCTGACAGCACACGCATCTTTAAATGTCAGCTTGCATTCACAAACATCTAAATCACAGGCTTGGCTTTGGCATATAAGAGTTTAAAGGTAATCTCAGTTTCTTAAACGCTGCCACTTGACTCACATTCTATTAAAACACATAATCAAAGTAGTGGGGTGGGGCGGGGGGATGAAGAATCAGTTACCAGGCTTCATAAATGGATTTTCTCTCATTTTTATTGACACTCTTCTTACCTCATTGAACTCAGAATTCATCCAAGCCACCCCTTCCATTTGTGCACTATGATGTCATATCTCCTCATCTCTACTCCCAGGAGCACTTTAATATTTTAACTGGGTGAGAGGATTCAATAACAAACATAATTTTGTGGCAAAGTGATTAGGGTGCTGGAGCTAGAGGAGCACGGGTGGATGCCAAGCAATGAAGGACCTCATTAGAGTCAGATCTCTGACTTCCTTGAAACTGTGACAAGAAAGAAGGCAAACTGAGCCAACAGTCCAGCTTTCCAAAGCACCAAGGCAAGTTGGTTTTATATACAAAAACAGAGGCCAGAAGAGATGCTCCTAAGATGCAAAATGTGTAAAAGAGAAGAAACGCCTCACATTAGAGATAAAAGGCATCAACTCCCAGACTCTTTTTGCCCCAGTCAGTTCCAATCATTCATCTCGCTGAATGGTGGTGTTAGAGCCTAGAGAAATCATTTCAGCCTGCTTAGAAACAGGAAAATGGAGGGATAAAGTGTACAGGCAACTGCCTCATGTCTTCCTACCACAGGCACCAAGTCAGCACTTCAGTAAAAAGAGCAACTTAAACCACTAGAAGATCGCTCTAGAAGGTGGCATAAGCATGCATTCATTGCAGAAACTCTTTGGCCAAAGACTAGATAAAGAAGGTTGGACAAATACACAAATACAGCCTGGCTGGCTTGGTTCAGTGGTTAAGCATCAACCCATTAACCAGGAAGTCACGGTTTGATTCCTGGTCCCAGCCCAGATTGCAGGCTCACTTGATCCCCAGTGTGGGGCATGCAGGAGGCAGAGCCAGTCAATTATTCTCTCTCATCATTGATGTTTCTCTCTCTCCCTAACCCTTCTGCTCTGAAGTCAGTAAACATATATTTTAAAAAAATACACAAATTCATGATCAGAACAGAACAAGAAAGTCCAAAATCCACACATGAAGAATTGTTGCATTCTTGAATGAGGTTTTTTAAAAAAAATAAATACAGAACTCCTGTCATTTGCAACATGGATGGACCTAGAAAACATTGTGCTAGGTGAAATAAGCCAGTCCAAGAAAGATAAATATCACGTGATTTCACTCATTTGTGGAATATAATGAACATAAATTGATGAACAAAAGTAGATCCAGAGACATAGAAGCATTGAACAGACTGTAAAACCTCAGGGAAGGCAGGGAAAGGTGGGAGTATGTGTGTGTGTGGGTGGGGGTTGGGGAGGTGGGTAAATGATCAACTAAAGGACTTGTATGCATCCAGATAAGCATAACCAACGGATAAAAACACTAGGGGGGTGAGGGCATGTGCTGGAGAGCGGGAGTGACCAGGGAGACATATGCAATGGGGGAAGGAGACTTATGCTTTTAAAAGTAAATCACATTAAAAAATTAAATACTTCAATCTTGTAATAATATATATTTTTGTTCTTCAACAGAACATTGGTGAAATTCATCTTTCACTATTCTGAAAATTGTATCAATTATTAACTATACTGGATTAAAAATTCTAAAATGTGGTCAGAAAATGCTTTTGAGCAGCCATAGGATCCTAGAAACACAGTAAGGAATGGCTGGAACATACCCATCCCTCTTGCAATTCTGTCATTATTATTTCAGACAGCCTCTTAAGATTTGTATTTACCCAACTATATAAAGCGAGAGTTTGGGGTCAGTCATATAAAAGTCCATCTTAGCCTTGAATTTTGAAGACCTCTGCTGAACTCTGTAGTCATTAACTAGATCTACAGTCTTGGTCCAATAATTTTACATATAATTCAACTTTTAACTTTAGAAAATAAAGATAGTTATGCTTTTACCTCTTAAAATTATTGGAAAAAGGAAATATATTCTAAAAATGTAAACATTATTCAAGAAGTCAGACATATTATTACATTGGTAAGATGGGATTAAGTGTAGGACTCAGATGAATCTGGTCTTTGCTTATCACTAATAACACAAATAACACTGATCAGCAGCATTAAACACACTACAGAGCTTGGATCCTGCTGATGACATGATGAGAAATGCTTTTTGAACCAATGTAAACATCTCAATAAGACTACAATATCATTCTTATTAGTAGCTCACGACAAAAAAAATCAGTATTACTCTACCATTTCATTGAATAACAATTTCAAAGTAACATCATTATAGAAAAATAAAGTGTACTTATATTTCAAAGAATTACAGTACTGATACGTGTTAAAAAAAGAAAAATAATAAAACTTTTCAAAGATAGAAAATAGAATTATAAGTTAATTAATATTGAATTTGGTCATATGAAATAGCTGGCATTTGACTACTTTTGCCATACCAAAATGGCAATTTCACATACAACTTACCATATTTGATAATATGATCCCCATCATATTTCTGCATATGAATCTACTAAAGGCCCAATGCATGAAATTCATGCAAAAGCAGGCCTTCCTTCCCTAGGCTGCTGGCACCGGCTTCCGGCACCCAGGCTTCCCTCGTCTAATTAGCAAATCACACTTTTATTATTATAGATACATATGAATGCAGAAGTCCCCTTAGGAAAAAACATACTAAGCCATAAAAACATGGTCTGGTATTATCTTATCAATGTTCTTTTGCCACTGAGTTAAATGCCTTATCTCATAGCAAACTGATGAGGTAGGTACTAATACTAATCCATTTCAAATGAGAAAAAGGAAACATAGTAAGTACAGTTTAGTACCAAGACCATGGAGCCCAGCAGAATTGACATTCAAATGCAGTCTGCCCTAACCCTGACCTTGGCCTCTCAGATGAAAAGAATGGCTACCACCAAAAGCATGAAGGGTAGTGGATGTTATGAACATATGGAAAGGGAAATGGTGGAGATTCCCAAGAGGGAGAGTTGTAGCATTTATTCATTACTGTTTAGCGGAAAGGCGCCTGCACAGTGCACTGAGCAAAATCCCCTCAAGGTGAGACAGATGCATCAGCGTATCATAGCTACAAAGTATCTCACTATTATAATCATCAAACCGGCTCTCCTTGTTCTAATTCCAGATCCAAAGCAAATGACTGATCACAATTGGACTTCCATGTAAGCTTTTCAAGAAAGAGAATGTACTAATGTTTTAACATTCTGTTTTCATGGCATTATAAGTAGAAAAATTGATGCTCTATCCATCTCCAAAGGACATGGCTACTCTTATATGCCATAAGATCAAGCCACAAACAGCACAGCTGAGGACCAGATATGGCATATACTGAACATCATCAAGGTAGCATCTTACCATGAACACATGTCCAAGTGGCCCCTTTACGCAAAACTGTAAAAGCTCTCAAACTGTTTTATAATTTATTTTAAAATAATAAACTGGTTAAAAAGTAGCAGCACATACAGTAATTCATTATAATCCTTGATTATAATTACTACAAAGAAGGGAAACCAAAAATAACATATTTTATTAATTCAATGTAAATTTCCTTTACCTTTCTAGAGTTTCGTGAATAGTAGGATCCATAGTCACCCTAAAAACAAAGAAACAAACATTTATCAAACATGTAAGAATGCCGTTTATTTACCATGGACAGTTTACAAATGCTTATTATTAATGGACTTAAAAACATAGCAAGTGCCTTAAAGAGGACCACAAAGAAAAATAGCAAGTACAATGGCTTATAGTAAAAGAAGTCTGCAGGAAATGCTTAGATAACTACACAATAAAGAAATGTTCTGACATATGCACATCAAATCAATGGTATTGATAATCTGGATAATTTTTTTTAATTAAGTTGTGTCAAATACATAAAAAACATAATCCAGAGCTTAATATAAATATCCCCATGACATTCAGCTCTAATCATTATAAATAAAGAAAATGCAAAACTAATTTTCCTCTGGGTGAAAACAGTGACATGGTAAAACACTTGCCCAAGCCATTTTCCTTCACAATTATTATGAGAAACCCATTTTCTCTCTCAAACTTCATTATCAAGGTCCAGAAAAACAAGGCATGTAAAAGCCAAAAACCTGATTATGTAAGAGATGATATGGTACCTATAACTTTATTAAGGAATAAATATGAGAAACTACGGATCACAATGAAGGTTAGGGCTGGCTTTCTGCTTTTATAAAGTGCTAACTTTATTATGTTTGGAAGGAAATGCATTTAGCTCATTGTGTACTAAGACAGTAATATGTGCAAGTGTAAATTATTCCAACTGGTATCAAAATTTATGTAGAACATGAAGAAAGGAAAATTCTACTTTGTACGTTTAGCTCTAACGATGCTTGCATTAGTTAATTCAACTCAACCAAAGCTACATAAATTGACACCACAAAATTATTTGACCCTGCAAGCTTTTATAAATCCACTATCAAATAATAAAAAATTAAATGTGAAACTTTAAGTTTCTAGTTGAGGTTCTGATAAAGAAAATAAACATTTCTAAACCTTATATTATTCTTAGTATTTAGACATATTTTCTTACTTAACCTTCAAAACAACTTCTAAAATGGTAACTTTAATAATGTTTCTAACTAACCATAAAAGCAATATGTATTTATAGTAGAAAATATGCAACATATAGAAAATAAAAGCCAACCATGATCATACTTAAATCAAAATTAATATTTTCTGTTGTTCCCTTTCAATATACAGTCACACACACATGGTGTGTTAAATAAGATTAGGATTACATCACATATCCAGTATATATTGTCTTTTTCTCTTAACACTGAATCATCTTTATACATAATAGTCTTCAAAAACACGATTTAATCATTGCATCCCAATCTTCATATTCACATGGGAAACATCTGTTTAAACACTTACTAACATTTATTATTTATCTACATTGTTTTTTTTGTCTAATATATCTAACATCATAATAATATGTGTACAAAAATCTTGACATATTATCCTTAAGTAAAATTCACCAAAATAAAACTTAGAAGAAAAGGCATAAACTTTTTCCACAGCATCTGTTTATAGTCTGCCGATGAAAAGGACAATTAGCAGGGTAACCTGGTTCTATTTTTCAAATATCCACAAATGTGTCTTAACATTTTTATAAAACACTTTTTATTTCATAGTAAAAATGGTGTCTACTTTTAATTTTCATGATTTTTTCCTTATCATTACTTCTGAATAATATTTAAATTTATGGTAATTATCTTACTGCTTTTGACCATTTTTGCTTAGGAAATTTGTGATTTTCTTATTAATTTGTAAAAACTCTTTATAATATAGATATTAATAATGTGTGTATCATAATTGTATAAATATCTTCATTTGCCTTCCCAGTCTGTATTTGCATTTAGGTTTAGTTTCTCATAGTTTTTGGTCACAGAAGTTTAAATTTTATGTAAACATATCAGTAATTTATTTTGTTTCTTTTATGGTTTCTATGGTTAGAAAATTCTTCCCCTGTCCAATTTCAATTACATAGCTACTTATATTTTCTTTTACTTGCCCTTCAACCTCTACCACAATCTTTTACCCTTAGCTCCATGTTTTTTTCAATCTGTATAGAATCTTTGTAGGTATAGAATGAGGTGAGTACTTAATGAGATTTCTGATAATTCCCTCTCTCAGCCCTTTTCCCAACACAAGCGGTAAAATCACATAAATATTCCTTCCTGGTTCATCTGTAGAAGATTCTCTTCGAGAGCAGTTGCTGTGAGGTACAATCTGAGCTCTCAGATTGGGGGTGACGATACTTATCATACAGTTTTGTTGTCGGGATTAAACTAGGTAATTTACAGTCAGCATTTACTCTATGCCTAGCACAGTCTATGTGCTCAATAAATCAAGGACTGAATACCAAATTCAGGGCTCTCTCTTTCTTCCCTTTGATCCACCTGTTAATCCTTGTACTCATAGTGTGAACTAGATAGACATATAATATCTGGTAGGAGAAATATCTCCAACCACTTTTTAAAAAATGTCCTGGCTATTCTCATCTGTTTGTTCTTTTCATGAGCCCAAATCACTTTTCATTTCAGTTATTCTTAGGATGCTTTTTTTCTCCCACAATTATCTCTTTCTCCCTTTCTGTTTTTGGCATGCCTAATTACATAGCCCCAAACTGCCAAAACAAAGGGCATGTACCTTGGTTGCGGGCACATCCCCAATGGGGGGCATGCAGGAGGCAGCTGATCAATGTTTCTCTCTCATGGATGCTTCTAACTCTCTATCTCCCTTCTTCTCTGTAAAAAAAATCAATAAAATATATATTTTTAAAAAGTGATACTTTTTAACTGATTAAAATATTTAAGATTCTAGAATCTCATCATTAAGTTTAAGTTGTCTATAGTTTTAAAGCAGGTAATCTTTAGAATTCTAAAGAAGCATCCTTCTATTCTTAGTTTTTCGATTGTTGTTATCTCCATCCCACAGAGGAAACTGACTTTTAAAGATAATATAAGTTACCCAAAGTCACACAGCCAGTATGTAATGGGGCCTAAATGCACACACAAGTTGTCTGGTTTCAGTGCCTTTTTATTTTCCAGTCCAACCATGACACCACCCTGTAAAACATTCTGTCTCCAACCCAGCACTGTGCTTGTTCCAAATGTAACCATAGGAATTCATTAAGACTTTATAAAGCATCTTCTTATAAAAGTGACATGATAAAAAATGGCTAATTTCCCAGCTGATCTGAAGAAATGTAGATCATCCATTATAACCTGCAGAAATATGTCAGTGTTTACCAATGTTTATTGAGAAAAAGAATTTAGTAGGAGATACCAGAGACATTGCTGGGACTCCTCTCTAGTCATCCCTTCCAGGCTGAGAAAACAAGGAACTTCCACAACTTTGGGCCACTGAGGGCACAAGCCCTGAGGTAGGAAAAAGGCAGGACTTTGAGGCTAAAGAGAAACTCTTGAAGGAAGTTAGCAGGTGAGATGGAGATGGGGGTAAAAAGTAGGGTAGATGGATCAAGCCAGGTTAGAGGGTTTAAGTGGCAGCTCCTGACCTCCTTTTTCAACGTAGGCCCATTAGGGTTGAAAGTGCCTGGTACAGCAAACACTAAATAGAACTAGGATTGCCCCATCTGCTTTCCTTCAAATGTCCCCCTCCCTCTGATCATGAACTTGTCATTTTGGGAAGGCAAATTTCTCTTCTTTGGGTCCAGACCTAAATAAATACATGTCTTTCTCTGCTGCTCTAGGATAGCTTACATTTAGCAATTGCTGAAAAACTGACAGGAAATTGTGGATCTGAAGAAAGTTTCTGTTTCTAGATACTTCCATCAAAAATGGCCCTAGTGTTTCCTAGACTGGAATTACCCAGGACGTAATCTTTCTCTAGGTCATTTGTGCTGCCCTTCCCAGAGAGCTGCTGTAGAAGCCCGTTTTATCCCTTCTCTCTAACAGGAATCCCAGACTCCTCCCAAACTTCTCTGTACTGGAAAAAACACATACCACCTTTTCCCCTAATCTCTCCCAAAAACCTCTGCGAGTCTTGCTAAAACCTCATCTGGATGACAAAGGTAAGACCAAACTCATCTACACACACCTTCACACCTTTTTCTGGTGACCAGCTTCACGCCAAGACCCTTCCTCTCCCTTAACCCAGCACCTAGCCAGGTTCTTCCTCCCTGTATTAATTTGGCCAAACAAGTCAAAATCATATGCAGTGAAGAAAAGTGACATTTTTAAATACAGCTAGAGTAAATAAAATAGAATTAAATTAATTATAATTGAATTTAGGAGAATAGAACTTAAGTACAATATATCCTATCTACTTTTCTCTTCTCATAGCCTAACCATGTGTCCATAACTCCACTGAGAAACAGAAAGGCTTAGTTGTTCACACTTGTTTTGACAGTAATAAAAATGAAAGGTATAATCACATGTCCAGGGACTTCACCTGTTAGATTATTGGTCTTACCAAATAATCCTATAAGAACAGCAGAGATGACATTAAAATTGTTATTTTATAAAAGAAAAAAATGATGAGCAAAGAAACAAGCAAATTACCTCAAATTATATGCTCAATTAAGCAGTAACAGGACTTGAACCCAGGACTTAAGTTGTCAAATCCAAAATTCTTCCTGTTCCCTGACACTAACTCCCACAGTCTCTAGAACCATTGGTTACTAAACTTTTATAATTCTATTAGAGAAACAAAGGCAATCATGCTTTATTTCTCAGCAATTGTTCTCCAACAAAACAATTCTCAAATCCAGGGCAATTACTTCAAGACAATTCTTGTTTCTTCCTTGACTGAACAATCTCTTAAGGTAACAAGCAAGAAAATGTAGGTCGCTTCATACCTGAACATATAAAGGCAGAGCTGGAGGTTATTATATTGCTACAAATGTTAAATAAAATAGATTGACCATCATTTATAATAACTGTACACAACCTTATGATTAGTTTCTTTTAAATAATGGCTTTACTCTAAGAAGATCTTGAATTTGGGATTTTTCCAAAACTGACATATTCCTTATGTATATATCTGACAAAAAATAGGTATAATTTTGATTCATTCACACTAGATGGGTATATTGTGTTGGCTGTTGTCATTTTTTTTTATTTGACAATCTAAGAGAAAAGAGATCAATGCCCCTGACTAAAGACTCAAGTATTGCACATTTTTAAAATATTTGCAGCACATGGGTTGAAAATTAGATATATAAAATGAGTTAATCCTTGTATAATAATTACTATGTGCTGTTCTAAAAGCTTTACGAGTATCATTTCATTTGATCCTTACCTAACAACCCTATGAAGTTGGTATGTTTATTATCTCCATTATACTTAGAAGGGACTAAGGCCCAGAGAGAGTACTTAATTTGTCCCAAAGTACACAATCTTACCTAATAAAAGAGAAACATGCAAATTAACCATCACTCCACTACACCCACAGCCCATCAGGGTAAGTATGCAAATTAACCCAACAAAAATGGAAATTAATTTGCATATGCAGGCGCAGAGCAGTGTGAAGCCTGTTATGAGGGGAAGGGGGGGGGGGTAGAAGGAGCTACTGGAGTGATGCTCCAGACAGAAGCAAGGACTTGCTGGCTCCTGAGCTGCCAGGGAGCAGGGACTTGCTGGCTCCTGGGTGGCTGGGGTGGGGAGAGGAGACTTGCTGGCTCTTGGGCGACTGGGAGTAAAGCCAGGGGCCTATTCCTGCATGAATACCGTGCAACAGGACTCTAGTAAATACATAAAAGAACTTAGTTTTAACCCAGGCTGTGTGGCTCCATTGTCCACAGAATTTCCATAACTTGTAGCTTCCAAAAGATATTAATTTGATACCAAGAATTAGGTCTGAATTCAAAACTCTTCAAAGTTGACCACTAAAATCAAGTATGACATCTTGATAATAACCCTGATAGGAGAAGGGGAACATTATCTGTGTTATTACTTTCTGTTCTTCCTTGTAGTAGCTATTTTATATTTACCAATAATGCTAATCACTGAGACCACTTCTTGTTTTCAAGTAGTGATTTGTTTTAATAAATAAAAAGAAAGGAAAGTGATACTTTCAAGAATAAAAATATATAAAACAACAGCTAGCCTTTTGGGCATCTAATATATGCCCAGGACAAAACACGTTTAATCCTTTAAACAATATGAGGTCGGAATTATTATTTTTCCCATTTTGCAGATGAAGAATGTGACACTTGGAGAGATTAAATTGCCCAAAGTGACATGGCTTACACATAGCAAAGGCAGTATTCAAACCCAATTGTGTCATCAGAGCCTACTCTTAGCCATTCTATTTACTTGTCCTCAATCTGTTCTATTGAAATAACACTGGTTAAATAAGAAAAAAAATAAATTTAAATAAATATTTTTCCACTGCACCATGCAAGACAACACAATGCAATGTGTTCAAGAGAAGTGCTTAATGAAATAAAGCAATCCAAAGACCTTTAGGGAGAGAATTGCTGGAACAGTTAAGAATTAGTATTATTCTCAGCAAGTTGGTTGACAACCTTCTCAAACCTGCAATGAATCACATGACTCCAGGAAGGTCTGAGATGTTGGTTTGTCAGTGATAAATTGTTTCCCTACTGTCTAATACAATATTATGAATGTTGAATGTCTTATTCAAGTATATTTGAACAGATGTATTTGGAGATCTACTTTTTGTGGTTTATAACAGGCTTGTTTCCTGAAGGCAAAAAAAAATAAAGTTTTTAATTCAAGACAAAACAATCTAGAATTTTAGTGATATAGCAAGATTTATTCAATTTAGTAGTAATTTATCAGACAGTGCTGAAAAGTACAAATTCTAGGGTAGGCAAACCTGACACATAGCCGTAGTTTCCTCATCTACAACAGAATAATGATTATGTTGCTAACCAAAAGATTAGGATTAAATAAGGTAATACATGTAGAGTGTTTAGAATGTAGTAAATGCCCAATAAATATTAGCTGCTACAGATGTTATCCATTTAGCTCTCCTGTTTCACAAAGTTGGAAAATAACCGAGTTAGAGGTTACACCTAAACTACCAGAAAACAAGCCTTAGGCTTTTAAAATCTTTTCTAAAGTAGAAAATAAGGACAAAGGCTATTTCTGTATTGTTCACTGTATCCCCAACACCCGATATGATGTCCAGTAAATCCATATTGAGTGATTATATGAATGAATACATTAAAAGAGTTGTCTGTCAGTATAAGGCATACTAGAATCTTGGCAGGGTGGAGAAAGAAGGTTTAATATGAGAGAAAACAGAACTGAAGATAAATTAATGGATTCTGTAAGATTATTTTTGACACTGGAACCACAAGATGGAATCATATCCTTTAGGTTAGATTCCCCAAAATCACTGATTTATGCACAGTGCTAAGTGTTACAGACTGGACCAAGAAACACAATACGAATGTTTATCTGCTCATGTGAATTCAGTTCTTTAAAATACAACTAAATCCTAAGAAGTTCCCTAAACATCCCAGTGCTCTATGGATATATACATAAAGAATATGTCAGTTTTGGAAAAGTCACAAATTCAAGATCTTCTTGGAAATAGAGCCGTTGTTTAAAAGAAACTGTTCATAAGGTTGTATACATTTATTATAAATGATGGTCAATCTATTTATTTTAGCATTTGTAGCAACATAATTACCTCCAATTCTGCCTTTATTAGCTCAGGTATGATGCGACCTACAATTTTCTTATTTGTTTCCTTAAGAGGTTGTTCAATCAAGGAAGAAACAAGAATTGTGTGGGACAGTCTTGAAGTAATTGCCCTGGATTTGAGTTGTCTTGTTGGAGAATAATTGTTGAGAAATAAAGCATGATTGCCTCTGTGGCTCTAATTATAAAAATTTAGTAACCAATGGTTCTAGAGACTGTGGGAGTTAGTATCAGAGAACAGGATTTGAAAAGTCCTGGGTTCAAGTCCTGTTGCTGCCTAATTGAGCATATAATTTGAGGTAATTTGCTTGTTTCTTTGCTCATCAGTTTCTTCTTTTACAAAATAACAATTTTAATGTCATCTCTGCTGTTCTCACAGGATTATTTGGTAGGACCAATAATATAACGTGGGATCCATAATGTTCACTTCGCATTTAAGTCCAGTAGACAAGCCACCATTTTAATGTGTTTGTTCTTGTGATGTGGAAAGTTTAGTGGATCTTCCACCAAAAGACAGGAGCCACATTCTGCATATATTCTGTTCCTGCCAGCTTCTAGGCATTATTTTGGCCTCTACAGGGCATATGAAGAGAAATAAGGCACAATCCTTACTCTTAAGAGTTTGCTGTCTATAAAAGAGAATGAGACATGAACAAAAATAACTTCAATGCAAAGCAGATCACAGCAAGTGTCATAGAGATGCAAAAAGGAATGAAATAAATCTATTTTAAGGAATTAAGGTTTCATGATACTGGGGCACTGGATGAGACCATAAGGATTTTGAATAGACAGGGGGATTTTAGAATGAGAAGACAGCAAGGAAAAGCCAGTTGGGGAAAACATAGGGTGATTATGTAATTTGGGATCACTTTAATATTTTACTGGTTCACATTGCCAAGAAAAGAGAATATATATAATCAAAACCACCTATAACGTCTAGAACATAGGGAGAAAAGTGTAAGAAGATAACATAGGTTGTTGAGGAAAGTGACATGACTAAGGCTATTTATTAGGAAGATTTATCTGGCAAGAGCATATTAGATAGAATGTGGAAGGAACAACATAAATTAACTCCACAGTAAAATTTAAACTTGCCTAAGAGAGGTCTAGCTTTTGCCCTCACTCCCGTGAAGTGACCTGTTAAGCCCTTGAACTACCCTACCTGTTAAGAGTAACTCAGGCTTTGGATCTAAACACAGAGGCTATGCTAATGTGAATAATTGGGGGAGAGGGGAGTGGTGCATATATCCCCATTTTATTAGCTCAAATTCATGAGGGACTGAAGACTAAGTATAACTAATTAAAAGCCACAGGAGCAGCCAACAGTGTCTTTGTGACCGACTGAGTCAGGGTGACCTACTTCAGTGAGAACTCTGGCTGAACTGATTTGTATGGTTGGCAATACTTGTGTGTTATAACTGGGAAAGTAAACATTATCTGCATGATTCCCCTGGGAGAGGACAATGGAGGCACAGCAGGTGGAACTAGTTCTGACCCTGATCTATGTGCCTCTTCCCGCCACTGTTTTGAATCTGTGTCCTTTCACTGTAACAAATCCTAACTCTGTGTTTAATAGTTCTCAGAGTTCTGGGAATCTTTCCAGTGGGTGATCTTGGGAACCCACACTTGCACTTGGCTGAAGAAGTCAGAGTGGTCTTTGGTAGTTCAAAACTCTAAAATAGCCAATAAGAATGCTGTCCAGCCTAGTTGGCATGGCTCAGGGGTTGAGCTTTGACCCATGAACCAGAAGGTCACGGTTTGGTTCCTGATCATGGCACGTGTCCAAGTTGTGGGTAGATCCCTAGTGGGAGCTGAAGACAGCAAGCAGATCAATGATTCTCTGTCATCACTGATATTTCCCTCTCTCTCTCTCTCTCCCTCTCCTTTTCTCTCTGAAATCAGCAAATATATATATTAAAAACAAAACACTGTCCATTGCCGTGCAGGAGGAAATTGTGGTAGCCTAGAAAACAGTGGTGGCATTGAAGAGCCATGAATGCTAGAGCACTACAGAGAAAAACAAAAATGGATGGAGACATAATTAAATGTAAAAAACTAAAGCAGTACCATTCAATGTTTATAACAACTATCAGATTTTATAAAATCACATTCTAGAAAAACAACGATGTTTTGGAATATGGACTCCTTAGCCAACTGATAAAGCCTCTGGAGCCCATCTCAAAATAAGGCTTTTTAAAGGCATAAAATAAAATAGGATTGCAAAATAAACCAAACATAGTGAAGTTACCAAAATGTTTTTAAAAACAAATGTATGAAAATAAGTGCTTCTATATTTGTGCATTAAATTGTACAATCTAGTGGCAGGTCTAATAACCACTGCAATTTTAAAATAGTTTAAATAGAAATGACATTTCAACAATTTTACCATAATATGAAAATGTTCATAATTATATATTGCTGACAATTAATTTTAATTGTCAGCAGGTACTATTGATGCTACTGTAGTTTTTTTTTACCTGTACTCATAATTAGAGAAAAAGCTAAATTTTGACTTAAGAGATTATTGAAATGAAGTAATTTTTTCCCATCAAAATTCAGGGGCCCTATAAGTTTTCCTCCCGGCATCTTGGTTAAAATCCCTGGCAGTAAAGCACTGGGCATGCCTATTGTTAATTACACTACTAATTTAACAGAGCTTCCCAAACACTGAGCTTTGGTGTCTGAAACACTAGCAACCTTGGTATTTTCAAAAGTAAGAGGAGCCGCTGGTTTAAAAAAAAAAACACTGGAAATATGGTTAAGGGGGTCAAGTGGGCAGGGTTAAGAAAGACAAGGGGTTTGGGTCACAGGACCTTTTGAGTTTAAAGCAGGGCTCTCAAGTGTAAACACTAGTGTGCAGTCAGACTAAGGAAAGGCTAGAAAGAGACCGGGATCATGACTAGATGATTTTCAAGACAGCCACACGGAAGTAAAAGTGGGGTCATCAGTTTGGATGAGGGAAGTTAAAAAGCTAAAATGATAGAAGAATATCAAAGCCTTGAGATTTACCAAAGGTAAGGGGAAAGGTGAAGGAATGAATAAAGAAAACTTTGAAAGCAATTAGTGAGAAATAGTAAATGGTTCAATCATGCAGTCCAGGACCATAGAGATAAAAAAAAAAAAAACAAGAGAGTTGCCCTAGCCAGTTTGGCTCAGTGGATAGAGCGTGGCCTGTGGACTGAAGGATCCTGGGTTCGATTGCAGTCAAGAGAACATGCCTGGGTTGCAGGCTCAAACCCCAGTAGGGGGCCTGCAGGAAGCAGCTGATCAGTGATTCGCTCTCATCATCTCTCTCTCTCTCTCCCTTCCTCTCTAAAATCAATAATATATATATTATATACATATTAAGAGCCAGGGTCTGTAATATCCAAAATGACTAACCAGGGGTCTCTGATTAAAGAGCGTGCAGGCTGGGCTGAGGGAACCACTCCCACCCCCTACCCAATGCACAAATTTCGTGCACCAGGCCACACACACACACACACACACAAGAGAGTTCGAATCAGGGCTGTGGATTAGCTATGATCCTCATTTTAAATACAGAGCCGTATCTATTACCATAAAAACAATTTAACTACATATAGCAAGAAATTTTTTAATAAAACAGCAGCCTCTAGAAAAAAAACCAGTACTATTTACAACTTAAGCTTTTTATATTGACTCAAAATCCATTAAAGGGGGGAAAAAATCAAGTAAAGGAGGGTAATATATGACAAAAAAAACCTCTACTGAATCTCATCTTCTGTCATTTAAAAAAAAATAAAAAAAACTATTTTGTGCTGCTCAATACCTCTATACAGGGACTAAGGACTGAAGATTATAAAGATTAAGGTTAATAAATCCCTGTTGAGGCTGATTGGGCTTGCTAGCAAATGGAACTTTGGTTTACAGTGTAAAGGCTAGTAATGTTATGCCAATGTCTTCCATGTTATTTTAAACCTGGAAATAAGAAAACAAGGCCATTATTTGTGAATTGTTTATCTGACTTCTTTAATATGAATTAATCTTTGATTTGTTTTGGAGTTTGTCTCTCATCAGCTGTCATCAGCTGGGTGACCCTGAACCCCAAACCTTCCTACATTTTTCTACTTTACTTAACATACATCTAAATCACACTTTCTATGTACTAGGTCCTGTCCCAAGCACTTTACAAATATAAGTCCATTTGATAATCATAACAATCTATAACGTAAGTATTATTAGCCCCATTATATGTATGAAGAAATTGAGGCTCAAGAGATTAATTAGCTTGTTGAATACCACTGAGCTGGTAGCTGATCAAGCCAAGAATCTGATGCACAGTCTAGCTCCACAGTCCATACTTTTAATCATGGCATTCTGTTGCCCACTACTCTACAATATCCTGTGACAGGGAAAAGAGGCACACACAATAATATTGTGAATGCATTCTCAACAATAAACCTGAATTCACTAAATGCCAAGTATTTAATTGTATTCTTTTCCTAAACTCTACTCTTTCCTAGATTATTAATTCCCTCATCTGTAAAAATATAAGGACTATGTGTCAAATGCCATGTATAAATGAACATCATTGTTTGAGAACTCTACAGCTTGGCTATTCAGAGTATTTCACTTCTACTTCTTACAAGAGGCACTGATATAGGAACAAGGATTACAAGATCAGCTTTGTAAATGTTCTGCCAAACTCTCCAGGTTCCTCCATGTATCTGCGCTTGGCGAAACAATTTTTGATTTTTACCTTTTTCTCTCAGCTTTCCCATAGTTATCCAGGAGCCAGGCATATACTTGCCAATTATCTGAAGTTGTGAATTGTGACCCTGTGATTCTATTCTGAGCCTCTACTCTGCTGTGGAAGGGGCGAGCGGCACATGCCCCACAAGAAAAGCTGCAGGGGAAGATTGCTGGAGAGTTCCCATCTGACAACGCTTCCAGAAAACAAACACAAAGAATCAGACATCTTCCACAACTTCAGAGGAGGCGTGGCGATTGTCCCAGGCCACTGAGGCTGCAATAACAAGACTATAGACTGCATGGCTTGTATACCACAACCACTTCTCTCTCACAGGTCTGGGGGCTGGAAAGTGAAGGTCAATTTCAATGGTCGATTTAATGTCTAATGACAGTGTGTTCATCTGTCCTCACATAGTGGAAGGAGCAAGGGAGCTCACTGGGGTCTCTGTATAAGGGCATTAATATTTTACAAGGGAACTGATCATCTCCCAAAAGTCTTACCTTCTAAAAACATTACATTAGACATTAGGCTTCAATATATGAATGTGGAAGGGATATAAAAATTCAGACTATAGTAGCAATTTTAAAAAATTAGGCAGATTGCAAAATTAAAATTATAAAAGTTGAGATTCATTCTTTTTTTACTCTCAAATATATAGATAGATCCAATTTGCCCAATTATTATCATAATGCTGTTTTTGCTTATCCCTGTGACAAAATAATGATGTGTCACTCTATCATTGTAAAAACAATGTAGGTTACTTGTAGACATCTGACATAATATGCCTAACATTTCTAATAGGTTAGAAATTTCCAAATGATTGCTAAAGGGTTGGAAATATCTAAAATGTTTTTGAACAGTATTTTTAAAACCTTTCTTCAAACAAGGGATTTGCCATTTTACTGAAAATAGTTCCTCTGCTTTTTTCTTGCTTTTGTAAAGCTACACTGAGCAGTGAGTCACCAGGTGATTTCCTTTATTTCTAAGTTCCACTTCAAAGACTGGAAAAAAAAAGATTCTTCCTCCTCTTTGTCTTCTCACATGTACCTGAGCTGCTATTGTTCAAGGTCATAATGAAGCCACGGTTAAAACAAAACCCATTTGGCAAGGAGCGTTATAATATGGGAGTTTACATGCACAGCAAACATTTAAGGCAATTTAAAATTTTAGTATCTCCAGAGATCAAATTAAATGGCTGCTAAAACCAAGTTTTTAGAGCAGCTCTCATTTCTATAATTTATTTGTATAAAAAATGGCAGGCATATTTAAAATATCTGTTGGAAATAACTAGGACATTGAAATATTCTGTTTGGTTTGTTTTTCAATATTGGACTCACAAACAAATAACATTCATATTGACTATCATCTTTAGCTAGCTAATATTGAAAAAATACATAATGGCAGACTGTTGCCATGGTAACTCCTCTACAACTACACATTTTCTATAGCAACCCAGGCCCCATGGAATACTAATGAAAATCCATAGCAACAGAGTTAAAGAGGTTATGTCTGGAAACCAAAAAGCTCATGTTACATTTGTTACAAACCCTATGGATGCCTTCGTGTATTTTATAAACAATATCTGTGTTTAAAGATATATTAGCTAGAAAAATATAAAAGGCATATCTGAAATATTTTCTGGAACAAAACTAATGCCTGTGGTATTTAAAGAATTCACATTAATGTACTATTAAATGTGAAAATATATAACATTTTTAAAATACAGAATCACACTTTTATAAAAATGGATATATTTTTTTCCTGTTGCAGACGTACATGTCAAATGCAAAGTGAACCCTAGAATTAACTAAGGAGCACTTTGCTTAGATCTCACTCTTTCCCTAATTCTTATTCTTTCTCAAGAGTTCCAGTTGTAACCTTGATCACTGAACCTAAGATAGTCTCAGGGTTCTCCTTCCCAAAAGAATGTTCTAGTTAAGGGACACTAAAGCTTCTATGATTTCTATTCTAGCATTTACTAGCATATGAAGGTGCACAAAACATTTCATCTGAGTGTCAGTTTGTTACCTGTCAAAGGGCATGATATCTGCCTCCTCGTTACTAAGTTGCCACAAAATGCACTAGATATGCAGCAGCACTCTGGGGGGAAGGGGAGGAGGAATTTAACTTACTGTCTTAGCTAAAGAAAAAACTAAAATGTTCCTCTTTATATTTTTATTTAAAAACATAGGAGTTCGTATAAAGATCCACATAAAAATCCATGCACACTACAAACCAGTTTGACATACAATTATTAATTGAGTATCTATTATACTGCCAGTTGCTTGTGTTATTAAAGAACAAGACAGATAGATCCCAGCATTCACAAAACTTATGCTCTAGCAGAAGTGGGCAGGAGAGAGAGGGTGGATGGGAGGTAATCGACCAAAAACCTTGTATGCATGTATGCATAACCCATGGACGCAGATAGTGGGGTGGTGGGTAGGAGTAGGTTGGAGGAGTTGATGGGGGGGAGGGGAAATATGTAATACTTTCAACAATAAAGCTTTTAAAATAAATAAATAAATAAATAAAGATGACTCAGAGCTGTGAAAGTGTTACAGAGGAAATAATCAGAGTGCAGTGATTGGAAAGGATTTGTGAGAAGAGATGGGCTCATTATGTAAAGTTGCAGGTCACCACTCCAGAGGAAGGAAGAACTAAGAAGGGAGACTTATAGGGTGAGAAAGAGCCAGCTATTGAAAGACAGGGACAGTCAAGTATAGGGAACAGCTATCATAAGGTCTCAAAGTAGGAAAGTGGTTAATGTATTGGCAAAATAGCACAGAGGTTAGTGGGGCTAAAGAGTAGAGAATAAATTGATGTTTGTATCTCTCTATCCCTCTTTCTCTTTCTCTAAAAATCAATAAAAACATATTTTAAACAAGAGAACAGAGGATTTATATATGACAGTAGAAATGGACATATACAAGATACATTTTGAAGAAGGAGAACACAGGAGCCGGGCCAGTGTGACTCAGTGGTTGAGCACTGACCTAGGAACCAAGAGATGACTTGATTCCCAGTCAGGCCACATGCCTGGGTTGCAGGCTCGAGCCCCAGTAAAGTGTGTACAGGAGGCAACTGATCCATGATGTTTCTCTCTTACTGATGTTTCTATCTCTCTATCCCTCTCCCTTTCTCTTTCTCTAAAAATCAATAAAAATATATTTTAAACAAGAGAACACAGGATTTGCTGATAGATTTAGTATAAGATATAAGGATGAGAGGAAATCGATTATGACTCCTAAATTTCTGATACTAACAACTAGGAACAGAAGATACATACAATCATCTACTATAGGAAATTTGAGGGGATAGAAAGGTTTAGGGTGTTGGGAAGTGGTGGACAGGAGTAAGGGTTCTATTCTTGTACTGATTTGCCCATTAAACAGTTTCCCCATCCACATTGGAAGACCAATATCCTAAAAGTCCGTATCACCAGAGATTTCTTTATAAATACTTAAGACTGTTTCATTAATTGGTGCCCATAAATACAAAATTTATACAACTCCAAACATAAGCTCTTCTTTCAAAACATACATCAAAATTATACACAAAAATTATAAAATCATTATATATATCAAAATTGTAGCCTTAACCAGTTTGGCTCAGTGGATAGAGCATTGGCCTGCGGACTGAAAGGTCTCAGGTTCATTTCCGGTCAAGGGCATGTACCTTGGTTGCCGACACCTCCCCAGTAGGAGGTGTGCAGGAAGCAGCTGATTGGTGTTTCTCTCTCATCAATGTTTCTAACTCTCTATCCTTCTCCCTTCCTCTCTGTAAAAAATAAATAAATAAATAAATAAAAATTGTAAAAATGGATTTAGGCCCTAGGCAGTTTGGCTCTGTGAATAGAGCGTCAACCTGTGGACTGAAAGATCCTGGGTTCGATTCTGGTCAAGGGCACATGCCTGGGTTGTGAACTTAATCCCCAGGAGGGGCCATGCAGGTGGCAGCCTATTATTGATTCTCATCATTGATGTTTCTATCTCCCTCCCTCTCCCTTCCTCTCTGAAACCAATAAAAAAAAAATGTTTAAGTGGAATTTAGGCTAACTGTACCTGTATGATATTGAGAGAAATATAGGAAATAATATAACTAAATAAATACACATTGAGGTAATTATCTTTCCTGTGATAAAAACTAATGCAGATTCACTGCAGAAATTTTGGAAAGTACAGAAAAGTTTAGAGAAAATTACGTCTAAATCTACCATCCAGAGGTAAATCCTGTTAATATTTTGGGGACCATTAGTCAATTTTTTTTTCTCTCGGTGTTGAATTAGTTTTTGATAAAGCTACTGAAAATTAATATATACATTTCAAAACTATTTAAATTAATGGGATAGTACACATTCATACCTAGATATCATCAAGTGCTTCTGAGCCTAGTTTTGGTCATAAATCTAACTGCAAACGTTATGATGGAAGAGATCCTTCGGGAGAGTTGGGCCGGCCTTCAGTGAGGTCAGGCTTCCCCACAGCCAGTCCCCTGCCACCACTCGGTATCTACAAGATTAGATGTTCAACTCAAATAAGGTGAGCTTTCTTTTTTTAAAACACCATTTAAACTTAGTGTTATGTTACCTTATATTCATACACTGCATATTCATTTAGATGAAAGCCAATTGTTCTTACAATCAGGAAGATATTAACCCTTCAATTTATTTGAGTCTCCTCTAATTTATTTATAAGACAACACTTACATATAGTATTTAAAATGCTATATTACAATTCAATAGAGTTCAAATCATTTGATTTTTAAAACCTCTACTGTTAGCGAAAAGATAATAAAAAGCTTAGAAAAGGATAATGTTTAAGACAGTATATATTTTTTAAATATATTTTATTGATTTTTTACAGAGAGGAATGGAGAAGGATAGAGGTAGAAACATTGATGAGAAAGAAACATCAATCAGCTGTCTCCTGCATGCCCCCTACTGGGGATGTGCCCACAACCAAGGTACATGCCCTTGACTGGAATCAAACCTGGGATCTTTGAGTCCGCGGGCCAATGCTTTATCCACTGAGCCAACCGGTTTCGGCTAAGACAGTATATTTTTGTTAAAGGCAACATAATGTGGCCATGATAGTTAAATTTTATTATATAAAATTAAGCTTTATTACTTATTTCCAGGCAAAATACTCTATATAAATTCAACACTAAGATCAATTTAATAAATTCAAATAAAAATTTTATTTAGAAGTTTAATATTATTCACATTGGGTTTATCAACAACAAAATAAAATGAGATTTCTACCTGGATTAAATCCAGTTTTAACAGGTATGCAAAATAATGCAGTCATACTAACATCATTTTGAAATAATCATTAGTATGACCAGTGAAATAACCAAATACAGCAAAGCTTAAGCTATTTTATTTCATGTAATAACTGCACATAAAATAAATGCTGATAAACTCCCAAACAGAAAAAAAAAATGTAAGTCACCAAAACTCAAATTATTTTTAGGTTCTATCCTATGGCTAGGAATAATTTATTTTCTAATGATAGATTGCTGAAGGTTTTTTTGGCGGGGGAGGGAGAGGATGTTTTGCTTTTTGTTGTATATGTGTATTTTTTGCAAATATAATGAATCACATAATGTGTTAAAATAAAAAACTTATTAATGCAAAGGAAATACTAGTGACTAGAGAATTTCAAAGCGTGCACATTTATGAAATGGGCATAAACGTTTAAGCAAATCAAAACAAATGTACAGATCTGGATACAATCCAAAACATGGTCATAATCTATTGCTTTACATTTTAGCTGGCCAATCCAATGAACGAGAACAAGGAAAAAAGTAACTGAGCTAGGATGGAGATAGGCAATGATATTCTAGCTCTGGGCTTTTCTGGGGAACTGTAGGTGATATTTATAAACATACAATCCTATATAATAAAAGGCTAATATGCAAATTGTCCCTACGGGTGGGCATTCAACTGACTGGGAGTTAGACATGCACTGACCACCAGGGGGCGGCGCAGAACATGGTGGGTGCTGGCAGCGAGAGGCAGTGGAGGCACTGCAGGCCCGGATGGGCCCCAATGAGAGTGGGACTGTGGCAGGATGGTGGGACAAGAGAGCAGGCATTGCCAGGCCAAGGCGGGTGCAAAGGGAGGTCCTGACCATCCAGTGGAAGGAGGTCCCAGCCGGTGGTGGTGGCAGGCAGCCAGGGGAAGGGAGGCCCCAGATGGCAGCCAGCAGCCTCCAGCCTCTAGGGACCCTACCCGTGCATGAATTTCATACACTGGGCCTCTAGTATGGTATAAAAACTCAGTGGCAGACCAATATCCTAAAAGTCCATATTACCTGCAGTGTACAAATGTACAGATATGATTCTACCTTTTTCTAACTTTCAAATGTTCATTTTCTCTTGGGTTGAATCACCCATGCTTCTCACAGATGGTTGGCTATTGTTTTTGCTTAACAAATGTTGCCAATGTTTCCTGCCTGGGGGTCAAATACAAAGGAGAACATAATTCAACATAAAATGAGCAAAGAAATAGAACATGAGTCTCATGGAACTTGAATACACTCCAGTGTTCCAATCTAAATAAGAGATGTATATCTGCCTGTATCAAGTTCAATGATATGTACTTTAATGAGGAGTGGTTACCTGCAATTTATTCCAATTTATTCACTTATTTTGTATAACAAGCTATAATTCTTTACAACTAAAGAATAATATATAAAAATTTTTGAAATTACTTTGGAAATTAGTTTGAAATTTCTTTGGCTGTTTTGGTTTGGGATTTGTTTTGTTGGGTTAAAATCTATAAAAAGTACATAGTTCAACAAAAAGAGGAAAATAGTATGGGATTATCAAGTATTCCAAATTTCTTAAAAAGAAAAAACATACACACAATTTTATTTAATGCCTAAGCAGAAAAATCAACCAGTAACAAATGTAATCACCTGATGATGAACAAAGTTTTATAATTTGGGGAGCTCAGGCTTTACTAAATAAAGATAACCCAGACCTCACACTGAGGCATGTTCCATTCTCTTCACCTCTCCACTCCATTCCACACATACGGGTACAGTCTTGCTAGAAACACCTCTCATCATTCAAAATGGTGGTTATGCCAATTCTGTTCACCCACCATAGAGGGTGGTCTTTCTGAGACACCCTCAAATTCTACCATCTCCTTATTTTCCTGTAATTTTAATAAACCCCAGGAACTGGAGTCCCAGCACAAATCATATTAAAAACAGTCAATAAAAATTGAGAGCAGCCCTAGCTGGTTTGGCTCAGTGGATAGAGCATCAGCCTGTGGACTGAAGGGTCCCAGGTTCGATTCTGGTCAAGGGCATGTACCTTGGTTGTGAGCACCTCCCCAGTTGAGGGGGTACAGGAGGCACCTGATTGATGTTTCTTTCTCATCAATGTTTCTGACTGTCTCCCCCTCTCCTTTCCTCTCTGTGAAAAATCAATAATATATATGTATATATATTTTTTTTTTAAATGTGAGAGCAGCCCTAGCCAGTTTAGCAAAATTTGATCGCCCTTTCAAAATGTATCATACTCTGGTGATGGGTTTATGGTCCCTCTCTATCACTCACCTATGAGCCCTTTGGGGAAAGGGGCTATTCTTTCATCCAACTCACCTCACACTGTAATTCCATTCAATATTTATTCACACAATATTTGTTGAGGGTAGCAAAGTGAACACTCTCACACAAATATCAATAGGAAATTGGTACTACTTTTCCAGAAAGTATATTTGTAGGATATTAACATTCTTAAATTTTTCAACCCAATAATTCTACTCAACAAATATATCATAAATATATAGCTGAACATATAAGAATGTTTAACACAGCCTTCTTTGAAATAGTGGAAAAGTTGAAACAAGTGTAATATCCCACAAATAAAGAAGGAGTTAAATAAATTATGGATCATCCTTAGGATGGAATAGTAGGTCATTTTATCCAATAACCTGGGGAAATTTTATGATAAAATATTAACTCAAATATGTAAAATTTTTATTTCTGCTTCTACACTTAAAGGATTAACTGCTATAGGAATTTCCTTTCTTCTATAAACTGGATGAACTATATAAGACAATATTTTTCAACTGTTAGAAAATAATCAGGCTGAAATGTGACCCCTGAGTGAAGGGAAAAAAAAGTTTAGCTTTACAATTGTCCCAACTCAGTCACTGGGGGTACTTTCAGCCCACAGTGCAGGAAGAAAGAACTCAAAAGCAGCATAGCTGTCTTGCTAACTATAGAAAATAGACAGAATTTGTGGCATGAGTATAAGAGAAGGGGAAGCTATGCCAAAGGCTTCAGAGATCAGCATGGAGATTCACTGACTCTTTAATGAATACAGATATGCATATGCAAGGAGCAAACTCTATGAGGTAGAAGAAAGAACCAACAGGATAAAAAATTCCTAGAGCTTACACAGAACTAGAAATACTCCGTGCTCCTATCAGAGTAGAGAGACATTGTAAATACATGAGGCATGGAGTAGAGCCTTCGTAGGTGGGATTAAATTAGCCCAAGAATAAAGGCTACTGTGGACCCACTCTAACAAAGCTTAATAGCAGCCTCAAAAGATTAAACAAATCAGCCAGTTACTGCACTGTATAACAAAACAAAAAAATCAACCCTTTCTTTTAAAAATACTATTGGATACAACAATATCCAATAGTCAACAATGTAAAATTTTTAATGTGTGAGATCTAATAAAAAATTACCAAGCATACAAAGTAGCAGAAAAATATGACTCATTAACAGAAAAAAAAAATCAACCAATAGAAACAAACCTAGAAATGGCAGAGAAAATAGCAAAAGAAAAAAAAAGAAGAAGAAGAAGTTAACAAAGCTATTGTAAATATAAATATTCTCAAAGACATGAAGGAAAGAAAATGATGAGATTACAAATCTGTATTTTCCCAGAAAATACTTTTCTGTATTTGCAAATTTTTCTTCGATAGGCACCACCTACTAACCGTTAATAACAATGGTGCCTGGCTCCAGTTTGCTTCTGTTTCCCAATCCTGCGTGGATCTGGAAAGAGAGCCCCCATTTTCCTTCTGGAAACCATCCTTCCTCACATGGTAGAGCTTTCAGCTGGAGGGCCCACAGCTCTGGCAGAGTAATCGGTGTCCCCCACCCCTCGATTCAGCCAGAGGAAACCAAAGGACCCTGATTAATGCAAAATTTAAAAAAAAAGAGTTACTTCGGCTAACTTCTGTTTTGCTTTTCTGTATTTTTCTTTTGAGAAAAGAGTAATAAATATAAAATGACTCCCCTTTTCTCGGTTTGTCTGTGCCCAGCATGCTGGCGCTGGATTATCAGGCTTGGCCAATCTCTTGAAATAAGCTCCCGGAGGAAATAAACCACCTCCACGATGTAATGACATTAAATGTAAGGTGAGCACAGTATCTTCCAAAAATCAATAAATAGAAAAGGTAGATTCTTTTAAATGTTATTTCAGCCTTTAAAATATATTTCTAGTCATCATTAAAATGCTTTCATGTAGCAGGAAACAAGTTTTTAAAAATTTCCTTTATAGAGCCATGATGATTTTTTTTTCTCTAGATTACAGAGATTTCTGAGTGAATACTAAATATGCTACTCAACAGAAGCCAGAGGGTTTGGAGTTATTCTCTGAACCAAAGGAAGCAATAATTATCTTTAAAAGTACCAAAGGTCTCTCCTGTGGCGGGGGTTGGGGGGAGGGAGGGTGCGCGGGGAGCAGGCGCCGGGAATGTGGCAGAGATTTGTGAGTGCAATCATCAGAAAGGATACTTATTCTTGGCAAATAATTCTCCTTGAGCCACACAAGGATCCTCTTCCCCCTGCTCCCTTCCTCTTCTACTAGATTAGAAAGTAGAAGAGATCTTGTGTCTTACGAAAACATTATCATTGTGAGCAATGCAGCAGGGAGGTACTCTATACTATTACACCTACAGACAACTTCAAAATCAGCAAGAAAGCTATCCGAGGAAGCGGATTTAGGGGAGAAAGAGTGCTCAGATTCAGGCCTGGATTACTGCTGGTTTTAGTTTTTAAAGTAATAATGATGAGTCATTGCTGTTTCTCTTGGTGTTCAAATTTAGACATAAAACGTGGGTATATTTTTAGAAGTAATTGTGGTCTACAAGATTGATTAGGACTAAAACTGTATTTACTTTTTAACCTTTTATACAAATATCTTAATGCCTTTTTTATTTTATTAGAATACATCTGGAAATGTAGCCAGGATGTACAGAATTGTCATATATATTAAAGGCAATTAACCCAATTTCTAATGAGTTTTATTTTTATGCAATTTGAAATCTTTTATTATCTAATTTATACTACCCACAGTTATGGATAATTACAAAACAAACACAAAACAAAATAAAAATTTTTAAATATTTATATTTAACACTCACCCTCAATAAAAACTCACTGTATTAATTGTTAATAATACACTTGATATTCTTAAAGCTCATTTTGACATGAATAATTTTAAACAAGTTTCTAGTAATAACATACTTAGCAATCTTATCGGTCTAATAAGTTGATGTGTAATCTATGACAATGAAAAGCTAACCTTTAAAAATTAAAAGTGAGCCAAAACTGGTTTGGCTCAATGGATAGAGCGTCAGCCTGCGGACTGAAAGGTCCCAGGTTCGATTCTGTCAAGGGCATGTACATTGGTTGCGGGCACATCCCCCCAGTAGGGGGCGTGTAGGAGGCAGCTGATCGATGTCTCTCTCTCATTGATGTTTCTAACTTTCTATCCCTTTCCCTTCCTCTCTGTGAAAAATCAATAAAATATATTTTTTTTAAAAAGATAAAAATTAAAAGTGAAATGTTTCTGAAGTTCCTGGAGCATTTATTACATGCTTATCCTGTTTATACTAGCCCGGTCTATTCCAGGAACTCTGCTAAGAACCAGGATACAACAGAGAACCAGGTAACAACACTTTAAAGTCTAGGAAGGAACACGTGACTATATAAAATTTCACGAACAGAGTTGTGCTAAAGGTCCTGACATAGTGCCACATGAAATGAGAACTTGTCACAGGAGGAAAGCCTGATGTGGTCTGGGAGAAGAGGAAAGAAATTCTTGAAAAAAGGCATTAAAGTCACACTAAGCGGGGCCCCAAAGAGAGAACCTGGCAGAGAATAGAACATGCTCGGTGTCTGCAGGCAAGCAGCCGAGGCTTCGATGGAAATAGGCAGGCTACTGCGGCTGGAGTGCACCAAGCAAAGAATGGCTCCGGAATGAGCTGAAAAGATAGGTGGGGTGAGAATACACAGTTGAGGTGATAGGGTTTGAGCCTTTATTCCTAAAAGCAATAAAAAGCCTAGGAGGAGTGAGGTTGCTTTTGAAAGCTTTCTGAATAAACAAGAAAGGATTGGTGGGGAGTTAGTCTGGACATAAGAAAATCAGTTAAAGGAGGCTGGGTGATGCAGAGGCAAAGGCCTTGTGTCTTGGCCTCGGGTGGAAACCATAGTGACAAAAGAGGTAGGTGGTTTGATGGAGGAACATGAAGGAAGGATGTCAGAGTTGACTGTGACCTCGGGAACCTCAACATTTAACTCAGACAGAAGAGGAGGAGGAATTTAATGAACACTAAGCAGTTGCTGCTGAAGGAGGAATGACAAATAGGAAAATGTAAGAGCAGGGGCCCCGTGTGGGAAGTCGCTGAGAGCAAAGGTGTGTGTCCCTTAGATTTAGCACCATGGAGATCCCTGGTAACCAGATAACATTAGCAAGAGCAGTTTTGAAGACAGAATGAGAGCAAAAGCCAAACTGATGACAGGGACAATGGAGGTAAGAAGCATAGACAAGGGCAAGGAGACGGCCCTTTTATTGAGTTTGGCTGAGGAGACATGAGGTAGAAGCAGAGCGTGAAAGGCTCACACACTGAAGTTTTCAATATACAATGACATGATGCAGCATGGTCACAGGGTGTCTCTATGTGTTGCACGTATGTGGGTCTTTACACACTAGATAGGATGTTGTAGGATTCTATTTTTAATAGAAAGCATACGAGTAAAACTTTATAATCATTTCTGAGTTAACATACTCCTGATCAGGTAGTTACACAATTACATGCCTAACACTATTGTGCTGAGCATTGTGGAAAGAGATAAAAGAGATAAAGGTACAAGATGTTATTCCTAGTCTCAGAATGCAACACATTCCTAACACATATACCTAAAATAATGTAATACAGACCATAAGTGAGAAATAATTTGTTTGCTCAGAACTCACTTAGAAGCTCGTTGCTTGTTGATTAAAATGTAGTTTTTCTAGCCCTGACCAGGTGGCTCAGTTGGTTGGAGCATCATTTCATATTGCAAAAGGATGGGTATTTGAGACATGATCAGGGCACATACCTGGGTGGTGGGTTCTATTCCCAGTTGGGGAACATACAGGAGATACAGGAGGCAATTGATTGGTATTTCCTCTCTCTCTTTCTCTCAAGTCAATAAAAACATAATGTCTGGTGAGGATTTTTAAAAGTGTAGTTTTTCTAAATGAAGTATGAAGTCATTTTTCCTTAATAATGTCAAATTGCAGCTGCAATACAATGATTTTTGCAGATTTTAAGAATAACACAATGCTGCCACCTACTGGCTGTTCTCTGAAATTTTTAAACAATTTTTTAGACATCACTAGACAACTCCATTGCCTAATATTTGAGAGAGTAAAATATCTGATAAATGTCATGTAACAAAATTCAAACATAATACAAACATGTACAGGTTACAAAATAAGCTCAGTTTAATAAGTTTCTAAATTCATACTATCCAAAAGAAGTTAAAAAAAATTAACAAAAAACACCCAGATCCTGTTGGTTGTCTAGTGCACCAAAAAGGTTTGTGGTTCAGTTCTCAGTCAGGGCACATACCTAGGTTGTGGGTTGGATCCCCAGTGGAGGTGCATATATAAGGCAACTGATTGATGCTTCTCTCTCACATGGATCTCTCTCTCTCTTCCCCTTCCCCTCTCCTCTCTCTCTAAAATCAGTGAACATACCCTCGGTGAGAATTAGAAAAACAACAAAACCCTGCTTGTCATTACAAGTTTATAGCAGTACTATGTGGACTCTGAAAGGGAGGAAAACATATCTCACTACTGTCAAAACGATCAGTTGCACAAGGTAACAAATTATGGGACAAAAATATGTCAAGCTCATTATATATCACAAAGGAAACCCTTTCCCCATTTCACTGAAAGCAGGTTTTAGAAATTTAAAAGAAAGAAAGAAACAGTTTGCCTTTGGGGAAGAGTTTCTTAAAGTTTTTGTTGGGAGGTACTCCTGTTTCCTCCACCCCTAGATATATTCCCATCGTTATTTCCAAGCTCAACCTGACCCTGCTTTCCCCAACCCAGGAGAACCTGCTAATCATATTGGCCCATGGTAATCATAACCAACCAGGCAGGGCTGTGTGTGCCTGAAAAAGGTACAAAGCCATGTTCTCATGTCTCTCTTGTTGGTTCTGTGCATCGGAGAGTACAAGGGGACTCAGCATTCTTCTTGGAAAATGGACATTCCTGGTTAACTTTCTGTGCCGAACTGCCAACTAACCCTGCTGGTCCCGAAGCACAGATTCAAGCTAGTCCAACACAGTCTCCCAGATATTAAGAGATGGATCCTTACTTCTCAGATTGTCAATTTGCTGAGATGGGCTATCCCAGGAACTCTATGGGGAAGAAGAGCACAGAGCAAGCCAGAATTGGGGCATGGCTGAGCCCCGCCATCAAAATACCATCCATATCACCAGCAACCCCAATATGTAGATTAAGAAGTACAGAGTTACAGCTATACAAGAAGAGTGAGTTCTAGAAATCCAATGTACAACATACTGCTTCTATTTAACAATAAATTATTCGCAGTTAAACTCTTGTGAATACACTAGGTCTCATGTTAAATGCTCTTACCA
Source organism: Lasiurus borealis (assembly GCA_004026805.1). Classification (NCBI taxonomy): domain Eukaryota; kingdom Metazoa; phylum Chordata; class Mammalia; order Chiroptera; family Vespertilionidae; genus Lasiurus; species Lasiurus borealis. The sequence goes on from PVJN01019603.1 coordinate 30,402, forward strand.
CAAATAACAGCAACAACACACAAAAAGCTTTTGAAGGTGATGGATATATTTATTCCCTTTATTGTGGTGATGGTAACATGAGTGTAAACCTATATGGAAATTCACCAAATTGTATATATTAATTATATGCGTTTTTAGTACCTTTTTAAAAATATTTTTTTATTGATTTCAGAGAGGAAGGGAGAGGGAGAGAAAGAAACATCGATGAGAGAGAATCATTGATTGGCTGCCTCCCGCATGTCCCCTCCTGGGGACCAGGGGACCGAGCCCACACCCAGGCATGTGCCCTTGACTGGAAGTGAACCTAGGGCCCTTCAGTCCATAGGCTGACCCTCTATTCGCTGAGCCAAACAGCTAGAGCTATATATACCTTTTTTAAATCTAAGTAAAGCTATAAAGAATATACTGACAAACATATATATATATATATATATATATATATATTAAGAGCACTATCCAAAGTTCTTTTAACAGTGTAACCTTTTTACCATAGTACTCATTTAACCTACTGAAACACAGATAACATCAATATTTTAATAGCAATAGTATTTTCCATAATACCCTAGATAAGTTTCTTAAGATTAAATGCCAAGGGTAATCATTCATATAAGAGTTCAACAAGGTCAATGAATTGCTCCCAAAATGATGATGTGATGTGCAACCTATTGAGCTAGATCCATTTTTGGCACACATCTTTGAAACTGAGGACTAGGTCTCCCAATTGTTAAGCTGGTGGTTTTCTTTCGTGCAGAGGCTTTTCAAGTACCAGAATACCTATGGAGCTCTCGCAGACCCCAGGAGTGCCTTCGGGGAGGGTTTCTAGCCTCCCCATCCCAGCTTCACACTGAGCATTTGGAGTTTATATGTTTTCATGCTGGTTTGTGTTTTATCTGATATATCCCGCATGAGATTTCTTGAGCTGTTCACAAATATTCCAGTTATCTTCCATCTAGTTTCTTGATAGGATTGCATCATCCTGTTCCCTTTGCAGTTAGGTGTGGCTATAGGATTTGTTTCAGCTACTGTAATGTGTCACCTTCAGGGACAGTTCACCATCAGTCACCTTCCCTTCCTCTCCTGCATGGAAGCACATGTTCAGATAAAGTCCCCCTCAACCTGTCATACTATTCAGAACGTATGAGTCAAACATAAATTTTGGTGGAGTCTGGCCGGTTTGCTCAATTGGTTGGAGTGTCATCCCATCCACTAAAAGGTTGAGGTTTCGATTCCTGGTCCGGGTATATACCTAGGTTGCAGGCTCAATACCCAGTGTGTAGTGATTAGGAGGCAGCCAATTGATGCTTTGATCTAATGTCTATGTTCCTCTCTCTCTAAAAATCAATAAAAAATATTTTTTTTAAAAAAAGTAGGAATCAAGGCTAAAGAGACTATCTTATATCAATTCAGTGGAATGTTTGGATAAAATCAATTAGAAGATATCCTAAAAGAATATGAATTATAAACTAATTCAGGAAATTATAAACATTCTTTTCACCTCCTTTTTTATTGTTGTTTTTTAGTTTATTTTGAGAAAAAAATAAAAGCTTGAGAAAAGTGATGACATGCTAGTCCATTCTAATTGTGGGATTGCCCTGCAATGAGAAAGAATCCAAAATGTTTTTAACTATCCCAATGATATATTGAAATATAAAGTTAAATTAGTGTCTGCTTAATTCACATCTGATAAATATATTTGTTATGCAGTAAAAAAAAAATTTTTTAAGACAGGAGCCCTGGGTAGTGTGGCTCAGTTGGTAGGGTGTTGGCCTATGCACCAAAAGGTTGCCAGTTCTATTCCAGTCAGGGCACATCCCAGGTTGTGGGCTTGATCCCCAGTAGGGTATGTGTATAGGAAGCAGCTGATGGATGTTTCACTCACATCAATGTTTCTCTCCCTCTTTCTCCCTCTCCCTTTTTCTCTCTCTAAAAATGGATTTAAAAAAATTTTTAAAGACACAAGATCATAGAAAAATATAACATATCCTTTATCAAACTTTCTGACAAAACATTTGAAAAAAAATAAAAGCTGAATTATTCCTAGAACCAAATCTTAGCCAAATCTATGTTACTAGTAACCAAATCTATGTTACTAGTAAATACACATATATATTTATATACACACTCATGACTGTCATAACTTCATAACATATGCTTTAATTAATTAAATTGCTATCTAATAAAGAGGGAATATGCTAATTGACCCTCATGCCATCGCAAAGCTGGCAACACCCACAGCCAATAAGGAGGGATTATGCTAATAATCCTGCCCTGCCCTCAAAGATGGTGGCACCCACACCACAAAATGGCAGTGCCCAGTCTCCTTAGCCCCACCAGGATGGCAGGCATATCTCCAGAGTCCCCCACTCCTCTCAGCCCTTCAGCCACCCAAGGCCAGCCTGAGGCTCAGACAATCCATAGATGGCAGCAGCCCAGCTGCTCAGGGCCACCCAAGGCTCAGTAACCAGGGCCAGCTGAGGCTTACACTGCTGGCATGGCAATAGCAGAGATGTGATGGTCATTGCCTTCTCCTGACCGCCCAGTCACCTCCCGCTCCTGAGGGCTCCTGGATTGCGAGAAGGGGCAGGCTGAGCTGAGGGACCCCCCCCCCATCCAGTGCATGAATTTTCATGCATTGGGTCTCTAGTACATATATAAAGTGTACTGACAATCTCTTCAAGCAAACTGTAATTAGAATATACACCTGAACTAATTAATTCCCTCCAAATATTTCTATGTTTCCTAACCTAAAATATAAACACAGACTCCAAGAATATAGGGGCCTATTTTGTTTCTACATTATCCTGACCCCCTAGAACAGTATCTAGCATATAGCTGGTGCTCAAAATAATATTTGTTAAATGAATGAACATATTTAGAATACATCTTACCACTAAATCGGCTTTTCAGATAAATTATTGCAGGACTTTCCTCCATGTTTTATTCATTTGGTTACTTGAGTATTTATAGAACACCTGTGTAGGACATCATGAGATATGTAAATAAGCCTGAGATAAAGTCCTTGAAACCTCCTGAAGGACACTGAAAATGTAAGAATCTGTGATAATGCCAAGCCTTCCTGTACCCCTCCTCCTTCCAGCAACTCCCCCCAACAAGTCCCCCCAAAATAAATGAGCAACCCAAAAATAATGTGTTTGCTTTGCAAATAACACACATGCTCCCCACCCCAAATCAGATTGCTGCCATTGAGCCCTTCCTACGTTTATACTCTTTGCCACTGGGAAGTTTAAAATTCCGACTCAAGAAATTACTGGGCTACCGATTTCCCTGGAACGGTCACCGGGAGAAGCAGAGACAGAGTCCACTCTAACGATTCCCTGTTTGAACCTACTGGTCCCTGAGATCCTTGTCTCTTGCTTCAAACCACACAGATCTATCTTCACCTGTGTCACAGGGCTCAGATGAAAGGAGATAACAGGAAACTGCCAAGTGATGAATTTATTATTCCTGTTTGGGAGCATGAAGGGGAAGTGCAGATGGTGACAGTGGTCCAGGGCTGGAGAGAAACCCTGGTGTCCTGACTTCAACAAGAGGACCAAACCTTCCAGTGTCCTTTCTTCCATTATAGGTCTGATATTTTCACCAGTTCTTCCTACTTCACAAGGTGTTAAACTGATCAAATGGAACCTATCTGTAAAAACATCTTTAAGTAGTAAAAATCCTATTGAACGTAAATTATTTTAATTCTTTCAACATAAGGACGTGACACATGAACCCATTTATCCAAATGGATACATAAAATTTATTTTTGTAGAGGGCTTTTGAATTTACAAAGAGCCTTCACAAATCATATCTTATTTATCCTTGGAACAGTAAGCAGTGAGGTAGCTGGAACAGGCCAACACTACAATTTAAAATAAGGAAATGAAGAGAAATTGAGGGGCCTACTTAAAACCTAATGTATCTTGGGCCATCTGCCTTTCTCCACTGTACCCTGCCTTGCTTATGAGGTCAAATAAATCGCCCTGCTAGGAACAGACATGCAGTGTAATGTTCACACACCCAGCTGCCCGTGGCATCATCAGGGAGGAGGGCAGCCATAGGAATGAAGCAGCACAAGCCCTGACTGGAACTCAGCCTAAAATCCAATCCAGCACTTCCAAGGATTTTGGACCTTGATGCTTGGGATTAATAAATGAGAAGAATTTCGTGTCGAAATTCTTGTACAAATACTGGCAAATTAGTAAAAAAGAGGTTTTATTATGGCATGATTTTATGATTGTATCTGGATTGTCGTCACCTTTTGTGAGACAAGGAGCCGACAACTGCAAAACAAAGAACTTGTGTTAAATCTAAGATATAACCCAAGATATCCAGGTAAAGGCATATATGTGTGTATATATTAAAGGAAACATTTAATCAAATAAGCTGAGAATCGGTCACCTTGATACACCAGATGGTTCTAGTGTAAGCTTGTTTCATGCAAAGTTAGCCATTTAAAGTCTCAAAACACAGAGAGAAACCAGAATAAATTAGCTTAAAAGTAACCCCTGCAGGCCAAACAGTAATAGCATGCTCAGGATTTCTGACAGACCTAAAATCTAAAAAAATCAAGGACTCCAGGATCCACTTAAAAGCTTAAAACTCAAAATTCCCACAGTGACCTCCATAAATAAGGTAGCTATAAATATTTTCACATGGTATTACAGAGATACTTGCTTCATGCCACACCCTATCTAATAAAAGAGCAATATGCAAATTTACCATACCTCCCCTATACTCAAAACCCACACCCACCAGCCAATCAGGAGCAAGTATACAAATTAATCCAACCAAGATGGCTGTGGCCACGGAGAGAGCAGGAGGATAAAATTGTCCCTGGTGATGGAGGAAGAAACCAAGTTTCCCCAGTCCTGGCCTGCCTTGGCCTCCACTTAACGCTACAAAGTTTCAATTATAGAAGATAAATAAATCCCAGATACCAGGCCTCTGCTTGGGTCACCGGGGGGAAGGGGGGGGTCAAGCCTGCAAACCACCACAGACCCCTCCCCCAGGCCATCCCACACCCCAAGGGAACCTCCACCCTGATCTGGGACACCTGTCAGGGCAAACCAGCCAGCTCCCACCCATACACCTGGCCTCTATTCTATCTAATCCTATCTAATAAAAGAATAATATGCAAATTGCTGCCCTCCAGCACACAAGATGGCTGCCCCCATACAGTCAAGATGACTGACCCTATGTGGACACAAGATGGCCACCACAAGATGGCCAGCAGGGAAGGGCAGTTGGGAGAGACCAGGTCTGCAAAGGAGGGCAGTTGTAGGTGACCAGGCCAGCATAGGAGGCCAGTTAGGGTTGACCAGGCTAAGCAGATCAGGGAAGTTGGAGGCAACAAGGTCTGCACAGAAGGGTAGCTGGGGGAGACCCAGGCCTGAAGGGGAGAGCAGTGGAGGGTGACCAGACCTGCAGGAGAGGGTAGTTAGGGGCAAACATGCTGGCAGGGGAGAAGTTAGGCATCAATCAGGCTGGCAGACAGAAGTGGTTAGGAGCAATGAGGAAGGCAGGCAGGCAAGCAGTTGGGAGCCAGCAGTCCTAGATTGTGAGAGGGATGTCCGACTGCCCATTTAGGCCCAATCCTACTGTGTGTGTCCTAAAGGCGCAGTTGGACATCCCTCGGGGGTTCCCAGATTGGAGAGGGTACAGGCTGGGCTAAGGGACACACACTCCCGTGCAAGAATTTCGTGCACCAGGCCTCTAGTATATGATAATGTTCAAGAAGTTGAAATATTTTCCAAGCCCACAGAAGGCAAATGCTGATGAGCAGAATATAAGAGAACTGAATATGAGGAATTTAAATTACTTTTATATCCAACTAGAACCCTGGTGCCAGAAGTCTCATGTAAGAATGGGCATTCCTTTCCCTGGCTGCTGGGACTGCCTTTCTGCGCTGGCCCTGGAGCCGCCTTCCACCTTCCCATGCTGCCCAGAGGCTTTGAGTGACAGAACACCCCTGACAGTTTGGCACCTGCATATGCAAATTAACCCACTAGCTTTTGGGGAGTTGATTTGCATACTCACTCCTAATTGGCTGGTGGGCGTCCTGAAGGTACAGTCAATTTGCATCTTTCTCTTTTATTAGTGTAGCTATGTAATTCATTTAAAAATAATAAGCCTTAAGACAATCATAGTGATACAATTGTAATTAGCTGGTCAGTAATAACAGAAAAGGTGAAAAAACGAGACCAAACATTATAAGCATGGCCATCTGGGCACCTTCACCAAGAAGCTGCAACTTTACACTCCCTGGGAATCCACTGGTCCCTGCAATTACTTGGGGAAGGGACTGGACAACGGGAAAGATGAGCACATGGGCAGTAAATCCAGGGGAATGTATGGAAGGTGCTTGCTGCCAGTCAAATCTAGGGACAACGATCACTGACCAGAGGAGGTGGAGTCAGCAGCTGGAGGGAGGGGAGATAAAGTTACTATTTATTGGGTAGAGTTTCTGTTTTGCAATATGAAAATAGTTATGGACATGAATGTTAATAATATTTCTACAAGAATATAAAACTATTTATTACCTTGGAACTATACACTTAAAAATAGTTAAGATGAGGTGGGGGAAAGGCTCTTCCTTTCCGTCTGGCCACAAACATCAGGTAAGCCAAGATGGGTGCTTACAGGTGTATCCAGGAGCTTTGGAGGAAGAAGCAGT
>PVJN01019604.1:0-37167 GCA_004026805.1 Lasiurus borealis
CTACCAGTTTAGGCCCGATCCTTGAGATATTTCTCTCACAATCTAGGGCTGCTGGCTACTAACTACTCGCCTGCCTGCCTGATCGCCTCTAACTGCCCCCGCCAGCCTGATCACCCCTAACCACCCCTGCCTGCCAGCCTGGTTGCCCCCAACTGCCCCACACCTGCTGGCCTGGTTGCCCCTTACTGCCCTCCCTGCCAGCTTGATCACCCCCAAAAGGCCCCCTGCTGGTCTGGTCACTGCCAACTGCTCCCACCCGCTGGCCTGGTTGCTCCCAACTGCCCCCCTTGCCAGTCTAGTTGCCCTCAACTGCTCCCTCCTTGCTGGCCTGGTTGCCCCAACTATCACCCCCCCCCCCAGGCTGGCCTGGTTGCCCCACGCAGCCTGCTGTTTGGTCGTCTAGATTGTGACGGCCCCTGGATTTTTATATATTAGGATATAGCTAATAATAGAGAAATATGCAAATTGTCTGGGACACTGTCACAGTAACAGTAATGACCAGCAGGCTGCCTGGGGCAACAAGACCAGCAGGATGGTTAGTTAAGGATGACCAAACAACTGAACATCAGGCTGTGTGGGGCGACCAGGCTGGCAGGGGGGGCAGTTAGGGGCGATCAGGCAGATAGGCAGGTGAGTAGTTAGGAGCCAGTGGTCCTGGATTGTGAGCGGGATGTCCAACTTGGACATTCCCCAAGGGGTCCCAGATTGGAGAGGGTGCAAGCTGGGCTGAGGGGACGCTCCTCCACCCCCGCACAAATTTCGTGCACTGAGCCTCTAGTGTGTGTGTGTGTGTGTGTGTTTTGTTCATCCTCAGCCAAGGATATATTTCCATTGACTTTTAGAGAGAATGGAAGGTAGAGGGAGAGAGAGAGAGAAACATCAATGTGAGAGAGACACATCAATTGGTTGCTTCTTACACACACCCAGACCAGGGCTGTGGAACCTGTAACTGAGGTACATGCCCTTGACTGGAATCAAACCTGAGACCCTTCATCAGCAGGCCGACACTCTATCCACTGAGCCAAACCGGCTAGGGCTGATTTTTTTTAAAACATCGCTGCTAGAGAAACAGATTGGTTGCCTTCCAAATACGTCCTAAATCTGCAGCCTGGGTATTTGCCCTGGCTGGGAATTGAACCGGTGATCTTACAGGGCACAGAACAACACTCAACCAATGGAGCCACAGCAGCGAGGGGTGGGGCCATTATTGAAATATAGGCTGTTCTTGGCCGGGTACTCAGCTTCCCTGTGGAGCCCCGGGGTCTGGGCTTGCTTGAGTTTAGACAGTCTGGTTTCTGACAGTGTGTGATCTCACTTCCCTCATCTTTAAAGTGTGATGACACCACGCAGGACCTGCTAGCAGCTTAAGGAACAAGCTTATTTTCCTCATCCTTTGTTATAAGCAGTGCGGCGTGCGGGGAGCGGGGGAGCTGTGGGTGACTCTGTGCTGCTGAGAGAAATTACTGTCAGAGTAAGGAATGTGCTTCCCCACGTCCCTGTGCTGCCGCTTGGTTTCTATTGTGATTTTTAGCTCACTCCCTTTTTTGAAGATAGATTTTATTTTATTGTTTAAAATTTGAAATGCAGTTTTTTTAAGTGAAACATTGAAAATTATTTTCATTCTCAGCCGTTTACTTAGGACATCTATTTAACAAGTAGAGGTAGAGAAGTTTATGTATAGCATGGCCATCATAGTGTTTTTATACATATATAATGATATTACAGGGGCTGAGGAGTTCTATGCATTAGTGGGAAAATACCCTCAGGGAGGGTTTTTTGTTTTATATATATATATTTTTTATTGATTTTTCACAGAGAGGAAGGGAGAGGGATAGAAAGTCAGAAACATCGATGAGAGAGAGACATCGATCAGCCATCTCCTGCACACCCCACACTGGAGATGTGCCCGCAAACAAGGTACATGCCCCTGACCGGAATCGAACCCGTGACCTTTCAGTCCTCAGGCCGACGCTCTATCCGCTGAGCCAAAGCGGTCTCGGCAGTTCTATGCATTAGGGTCTGCTCCTTCAAATGCTTACAGTAGCCATTAAAAGAGATCTTTGGAGGACAAACATGGGGGCATGCTCATGAGACGATGCAAAGTGCTGTCCATGTCCACTGGATGGTTTCAGTTCCGTCGGTTTTACTATTTTTATTCTGAGCTTTGTAGGCTGGCTGTCACCCACAGGCACTCTCTCTGGTGTCGCTGAGGCTCTGCATGAGGAGAGGGCTGCGGTTCCCGTTTCTGGGCGTTACTTCCCACCTGTGACTTGCTGAGTCAACGTGAGCAAGCCCTGAACACAACAGAGCGCTCATGCAGGGAGGCTGGTGCCGAGCTCCTGGCGTGTTCTGATCGCACACCGTTCCACGCGAGTCTGACCCCCGCCACCTGATTCAGCGCCTCCTTGGAGTGTAGTGAGCAAGCACTTCACATGAAAGCCACGAGATGGAAGGAGGAACGTGGTAAATAGGATGGATGAAAAGGGTCAGAGCAAATTGAAAGAGCCAGAAGCAAAGATTCTGCTTAGAAATTAGCTGCCTCTTCTGAGGTTGTGCTGGGGTGAAGTCCGGGGTGGTCTGCCCGTGCCAGCATTGCCATTGCTCTCACCGGGTGCTGGTTAGATGCCAGCCCAGAGCCACTGGATCAGACGCCCATTAAGCCCGTGCCCAGGAGAGCAGCAGGAGGTTCCAGTGCAAACGGTGGATGGGCATTGTTAGGGGCCGCTTCCTGGAGCCTGCGCAGGCCCAGGGTCTGAGACTGAGTGCGATGGTGAATTGACGGGAAGGGCTGGACCATATTCCGGGCCCAGCTGTGGAAAGCAGGATGGGGACAGGCGTTGCCTTCAGCTCAGTGTCGCAAACCATGAAGAAGCCGGTTTTAATCTTTCGGTTGAGTAAGAAGTTGGCATCTCCTTCTCCAGCCCCTTCCCCATGCTCATGTTTCCGTGTGCTGTTAGAGCCGCTCCAGTGCCACCTTGCCTGGCACCTTCCCGGCTCCCCCAGGAGGCCCCAACCTCCAAGCTCAGGCTGCCTGTTGGCGTGTCCCCTGGGCCAGGACTCTCCTGTGTCTGGGGAGTGCAGACCTGGCCCCGCTGCGTGCTCTCCGCTGGGTGAGCGACCTGAGCCCAGAGCTGTTTCACACAGGACAGGGCAGGCCCTGAGTGTCCGTGTTTGTACAGAAAACTCTGGACTGTCCTCAGCTGATATGTTGAAATCTTAGGAAATAAAGACAGGCCTGAAAATGAAAGCCTAGAGGTAAACATTAAAACAATTACTTTGATTTTTTTTTTTTCATGATTTTACCAAAAACAGGCCATTTGTTACATTTTGTATGAATCCAAGTTGGGCTGTCTCTGTGCCCGTAGTTTTGCGACCTGCATTTAGGGGGTGGGTGGTCATCTGCTCATGCGATTTAATCACTGCTGACATGACTGTCCCAGCAGCGGTCACTTCCCCCGTCCCTGTGTCTCGGCGTCTCTGCTCTGGCTCCTCACACATGGAAGTTCTGGTTTGCTGTTAGGGACAGGGCTGCTCTTGTGTCTCTGGACCTCGGTGTTTGTGCCCATCTCGGGCTCTCTCTTTGGATGGACTTCTAGGTATGACGACACTGGGTCTCAGGCATCGTGTCTCGGTGTGGCAGTGCCCATGGCTTTAGGTCCTCTCTCAACCTCACCTGCTGTGCGTACTCGGGGGTGTCCCAGGCCAGTGACTTGATGGCTGCTTAATTCAGTGTCCCCGTGCCTGGGCCCGTGCAGGGGGCTGGGAGCCCAGGGATATCCAGGTGGTGTTGCAGCCGCCACCGCCTCTGTGAGGATGCTGGCATGGCTGTCACTGCCACTTGGCTTGCGATGATCATGGCTAAGGTTGACTGAGCATTTGCTTTGTGCCCGACAAGGTCATAGGATTTACATGTATTAATTCATTTATTCCGAACAACTACCCTGTGAGGTGGGTAACGCTGTCCCCGTGTGATAAACGAGGAAGTGGAAACAGAAAGGTTACGTAGTTTGCCGAGGTTGCCGTTACTGAGTGAGGAGCTGCGATCCAAATGGAGGCAGCTTAGTTCCAGAAGGCTTACGTACTGTTACCAGTTTTACTTTCTGTTACGGAAACAGTCACACGACACACCGAATCAGAGAACGTGGTTTGCCGAGTCCCTTCGTGCCCGTTGCTGAGCGTGGTGCCCGTCGGCACACGGTCAATGCGGTTTCACGGAGACCCTGTTCCGTGCGGTTTCCAGGCGGGTCTCGTGCTGTCAGCTCCTCCGTAAATGTTGCCGTATGTGCCTCTGCAGAGTGAGGCCCAGTCCTTGTTCTTAACTTCCGGACGGGCCTTTGGGGTGGGGTGGGCCCTCCAGGTGATGGGACCGCCTCCTGCGTCTGCCCCTGCACTGTGGGAGGTGGGTGAGAGTGGGGACATTACACACCTCACAGTTGTACGATCCAGGGAAGTACTGTTATTAGCAATTTGACTAGCTCCATTTAATAGACTTTCATTATCTCCACTTTACAGATAAGGAAACTGAGTCAGAGAGAACTCACCTCCGTCCCTCTGCTAGCGGCAGGTGGTGGACTGAGCCCAGCCTGCTGGCTCCGAGGTCCAGGCCTTGTCCTCCACACCCACTGCTGATTTTGTATCTTTTCTGAAGCCGGTGCTTCCTGGCAGTTCCTGTGCATGGGGTGTCTGGATGGGTCTCCTGCCCTGGGCCCCTCTGCTGCCAGGTGCCCTTCTCACACCAGCCCCATCTGGTCCCAGCGTGGCTGCAGCTGAGGGTGCAGGGGAGACCCATTCCTTGGAGGGATCCATGAGGCCCTTGACAGTTGCTTCCTGCTCTGGAGAACCCCGCCCGAGCCACAGCCTCAGGTGCACCGCACAGCCTGTCCTGCAGCCATCATGCCCCTCTTTCTGTCCCACCCGGACACTCGTTGACCTGTCTGCCCAAGCTCATGGCCACCTGGCCCAGAGAGCCGCTTTTTTGGGAAGGCCTCCAGCCTCGTAGGCATAGAGGCTGCCAGTTTATGGTTAGTTTCCTGCTGTGGGGGCATCCCTTCTCCCCCTGCCCTCCCCCCCCCAAGCTCCTTAGGGCCATGGATCATGTCTCGTTCTTCTGGGGGCTATGCCCACCTCCTGTCCATTCTGGCTTGTAGGTGTATCTTATCAAGAAATCTCTGGAAACCAGTGGAAAATACTGAAATATTACAGAAATACGTGAATTGGAAAGGTCCTCATCATCTCATTCTTCAGCGTAACTGCTAACTTATTCTTTTTCTTTTCCTTGTGCCTATACAGCCCCCACCCAGTTCGCTGACAGTATTTAAGAACCTTTTAATACTCTTGAAATTGAGATGGGAACATTTAATGTGACAGTTCTGACTGGTGGCGCCTCCGGACGTAGGAAATAAAATAGAAACATCTGAATATCGTGGAAGGTTTTAACCTGCCCTTGATGATGTGAAGGCTGGGGCTGGGTGGGGGATTGGCATTTTTTTTCTTTTTTTCCAGCAGCAGGTTGATTTATCATGTAGCACCTTTTTAAAAGGCCAGAAAGTATACATGAACTGTAGTTTTCCTTCTTATGGAAGTGCTAATTTATTAGATAATTGGCCATTTTAACTATTCTCAGGAGACATAATTAGTTGCTTTCAACTGATTTTATAGTCTAGGCATATTCCTGGCTTTTAGTGTTCTGTATACTTTCTCTTTTAACTCTCCCTCCTCACGGGAAAGGCTAGTAAAATAGAAATACATCAAGATGGAGTAACAGGAGGATGCCTCATACCTGATGAGCCCACAGAGAAGAACTCTAAGTCCTTACGACGGACAGGGAGTAAAAACACGAGAGGATGGAACCTCCTTCTGGAAATGGAGAAGAACCTTGTCAGTGTCACGAACAGGAAGTGTCTGGCTTGACCTGGATGTAAAAGGAGAACTGTAGAAGCAGAAGGATGGCGGCCAGGAATCTCTCATGCAAGGACATTGCACTTTGCAGGGGCCTCTCCTGGGCCCCACCCGCCACCCCCTTCTGCCTGGCCAGTTCCCATTCTCCAGCACCCTGTCCACCACCTGTGGCTGTTCTGTGGCGACGCCAGGATTTGCATCCCGCTGCCAGCAGCGGAGGAAGTAACAATGGCCTGGATGAAAGGTCATTTATTTCTGTTTGTGTCCAAGAAGCTGGACACGGCGGCCGAGGGAGCTCTAAAAAGTCACACGGAACCCTTCCTCTGTGCTGTGCCACACCGCCCTCCACACCGCTCCGGGCCCAGGGCCGCCTCCTCCTGAGATGGCTGCTGCGGCTCGGGCCAGCACGCCCACGTTCCAGGCAGGAGGAGGGCGTCGTACACCCCCTGTCTGCTCTCATCGGTGGCCTCCTTAGAAGGAAACCCCACATTGCACTGCTGTCTGCATGAGGACCAAGCATCCTTATGTCTAGGGGCCAGCAAGCTGGACCCACTGTCACCTCACGTGAACTTGGGGTTCTGTTCCTGAAGAAGAGGAGGAGGAACAGTGCTGGGCTACAGCCAGCAGGTTCCACACACGTGGGCTCTGGACTTAGACTTCGACAGAAACATGAGTGTAGACGGATGTTGTGTAGTGAATGGCCGTGGTTAGGTGAGCCAGACTGAAAGGGTCTCTCTTGTTCGAAGCCAGAGCTGTCTGCAGTACACATTCACCGTCCGGTGTGCATAGAGCGTGGCTGGCAGGGCTGCTTGTCCTGCTCTGGGGCAGTGAGGTCCCAGCTGGGGTGTCCTCGGGTGGCTGCTGAACTTGGCACCCCGAGGCCCTCTCCTGGGCGCAGAGATGGCTGGCCGCAGTGTCCACAGTGCCAGCGGGCCCTGGCTGGGTGCCTTTGAGGCCACAGGCTGGGTTCCTTCCTCCCTCTTGTTGGGTCTCCCTGGAACCAGTCAGGATCGGTGAAGGCCTCATCTCTGAGGATGCTGACCCTCCACCCTGGCCACACAAGGCTCCTGGCTCCCCCCGCACCCTGCGAGCTAGCTCACCATTGGCTGAGATTTCATGGCTTTTCCAGAAGCTTGTGGAACTCTTGGCTCCATCTTTCTCCCCAGTCAGCCACCCTCCCATGGAGAACCCCCCTGGAAACCACCGTGGCCCCATCACCCGAGCTCTCTGGTGTCCTCCGCAAGCCGCAGCAGGGGCAGCCCTTTTGGGGGCCCACAGGCTCCCCTCCCACGCAGGACTGTTTCCCAGCACGACCATCAGTCTGAGCGTTTCTGTTTGAACTTGTGTAATGGCCTCAGAGCTTACCCTATAAGGAGATCCCGGCCCGCACTGTGTCCGAGAACTTGGCGGAGGGGCAGGGCTGTCATCACTTCCACAGAAGCCACTTGGGAGGCGCCCCGCGGTTTGAGGGGAATGGGGGGCTCTGGCCGGGTATCTTGGGGGAACATGCAGGGCTCCTGGGTTCTCAAGATGACTGTGTGGGCAGTCATCGCCTAGTGAGATTGTGTCAGGCTCCGAAATGCCACGTGACTGTCCCAAAGGCTTCGGTGTCTTTGGGCTGGGCTGTGAACCAGCCTAGTAACTCCTGTTTGTGCCCAGCCTGCACCCCACTTGTCAGGGGAGAGCACTGAGGTTCAGACAAGTGGGTGCCTTTGCCCTGTGCCACCCAGGGAGCGGCTGCAGAGCTGGGACTGGGTTCCTGTGTGCGCAGTGGCACAGCCAGCGCCTTCTCTGCGCACGAGGCTGCCTCCCTGGATTGGGTCTGGTGAGCTGGCCCCTGGGTAGCTGTGTAATCTGGGCAAGGGGCAAACCCTCTCTGGGCTCACCCTCCAGAAAGGGATGGGACTGATGAGTGAAATGAAGTGAGAGCAAGAGAGAAGGCCTCCCGGGAGCAGATCCGGAGGTGGGGTAATGCCCTCCCAACAGCTCACTGAGATCACTTGGCTAATTGGACAGAAACTTGGCCTCCTAGCTTCTCCCATCCTTGATGGGTAGGGCCGCTGGTCCTGGGCAGGAGGGTGGGTTTCCTGGCACGGACTAGTCCTTGGCTCAGGCCCTTCTTCCCGCCCGGGCAATATTCTCGCTGCAGGGCCTGCCAAGTGGATATGTTACACGCAGTGTTTTGACAGGATCAGCAGCAGCCCGGAGGGGAGAGATGCCTTTGGGGCTGAGCTAATGGCCTGGGCCGGGGCAGGAGAGCCTGACACAGAAAGCAGGGGCACACCCGGGGGAGGGGTGGGGTGCACAGCTATTGAAGTTCAGAAAGGGAGGCCTGGCCCTGCCTTCAGCCCAAGGCATGGTAAGGTGTGTGCTGGCTGCATATTCCCGAGTGACTGTTTCAGGCTCTCACTGCATTAGCTCTGGCCTCCGCCTCCTGGCTTTGCCGGCTGAGGTATCTGTTCCCTCACTTGTCTGATGGGGACAGTGACCTCTGACCCCTGACCGGGAGAAAATAAAAATCCCTGAGGTGTGACATGGCCAGCCAGGCTTGGCCTTGACCAAGGCCGTGGGACAGTCTGTTCCCAGAACCCCCCAGAGGCCCTCCAGCTGGGCCTTTATGGACCCGTGTCTGCACTGCCACAGACAGGATGGCGCTGCCCTCTCCCTACTCTCTTGGTACCTCCCAACTGCCCTCCTCTGCTGGCCTGGTCACCCCTAACTGCCCACAGCTGCCCTCCCCTGCAGACCATCTTGTGGCGGCCATCTTGTGTCTTGGAGCGACAGTCAATTTGCATATTACTATTTTATTAGATAGGAGAATATGTGCTTCTTTTTTTTTTAAAAAAATATCTTATTGATTTTTTACAGAGAGGAAGGGAGAGGGATAGAAAGTCAGAAACATTGATGAGAGAGAGAGACATCGATCAGCCGCCTCCTGCACGCCCCACACTGGAGCTGTGCCCGCAAGCAAGGTACATGCCCCTGACCGGAATTGAACCTGGGACCTTTCAGTCCGCAGGCTGACGCTCTATCCACTGAGCCAAACTGGTCTCGGAGGATATGTGCTTTTTGTGGGAAACTCCCCTTCCCCCCAAGCATTATAGGGAATGGTGGGAAGGGACCATGGCTTTGAACTTTTACCTTCTGGACTTTGAATGCATCTAGGCATATAAGTGGCATCTGTTTCTCCTTCTTGTGTCCCCTTCTCCCTCCTTTCTTTCTGATTTAGGCCCCAGACCCCCTCTCTCTGCTCCTTGCTGCTGGGCACTGGGGCCTGGCTGCAGCTCGGCCCGTGGACATTTTGCCCCGCCTGTGTTCTGACAGAGAGTCAGGGACCAGGAGCATGGACTGGCTGGTCCCCGGTGCTCCCACTTCTTCCCAGCACTCCAGGCTGCGGCTGCTTCCTGGGCTGGGCTGGGCTGTCTTGCAGGGTCCGTCAGGATGCCCCTCTTGGGGTGCTTTGCTGCTCTTTGCATCTTTGAGCCCGGGGGAAATGGAGACTGCAGTTCCCCTGGGGGGCTGGGGACCTGCCACCCCTACTCCATCTCCCTCAGAGGCAGCAAGCACCACGTAGTGCCAAACGACCAGCCTTACCCATGTGAGAGTGCCGGTGGCCCGCTTACCAGTGAGTTTCTTTCCCGTGGGCTACCGCCTCCTCGCCTGGGAAAAGGTCAGGAAGAGCAGGGAGATAGAGACTTGAATGTGGGGACTGCCCGCAGAGGTGTGGGCAGTGTGAAGGGCAAGATGGGGCTGGAGTGGCACCCAGAACCTCACTGTGGGAGCTGTTAGTGCTCCTCGGGCCAGTGGGGCTGCTCCAAACCCCAAGCATGTTGAAACAGGGGAAGGGAACGCCCCAGCCCCTCCCTCCTGCTGTCCTCTGACCTCATCCTGGTGGCCCCTTGAGGCTGAATGGAGCGGGAAGCCTGGGATCCTGAGCGCTTCAGTCCTTAGAGGTCGGCCTGCCGACACCGAGCAGAGTGGAGGAGGGGTGTGGCAGCAGGGAGCGACCTTGAGCAGTCGGAAGGTTCTCTATCCGTACCCGGGTTCTCTGTCCGTACCCAGACTCCAGCATGAACCCCAGCCCTGACTTTCCAGCCTCGCTCTTCCAGATGGCCCTGCGGCTGTCACCCCACAGCCCGTTTTCTGGTTGTGATTGATTCTTGGAGGGAGCTGATACACTGGCAGGACTGGGGCCCAGCGGGCTGGTCCCTTCATGCTTTCCATCACTGGACTTCCACCCAGGCCCCTGGAAGCAGGCCCTCCATGTCCTCTGTGGCCACTGAGATGACCAAGCCTCCAGCACGTTGGTACCCATGTCTCAGACAGCCCTAGGGCCGCATCCGAAGAGCAGGGGTGAGGGGTCTCTCCACCTGGAGGCAGGGGAGGGCTATTGCCAACGCCACGCGCCCAGCTGGTGATTCTCTGCCGCCTGTTTGTAGTCACTCAGGGGACCATGTATTGCTCAAGTGGAAACTTGGGTCCTAGAACCTGCAAGCCTGGAGAGAGTGTCCCAAGCTGTGGGACACTCGTGGGAGGAGAGGGCATTAAGTCAAGGCTGCTGGTCTGGGCAGCAGGGGTCCCTCTCCCCCGTCTCTGGGCCCGGCTCCAGTCCCTTCTCTGAAATAACAGGCTGGTGGCCCTGATGGCAGCTCTCGGTTCCCTCTTACTCTCCCTGTTTGCGAATCTCTGACTCTCCAGAAAGAGGTGGAACGCCCCCCGTGTTCTCTCCATCAGTGTCTCCTTCCTCTTCGCCTTCCATCTCGGAAGCAGCCTGGTGTTCCCCCATGCTTGCACCGATGAGCCGGGGAGCTGAGCCCTCCTGTCCCCTGGGGTGGTGAGTGTGTGTGTGCAGGAGAATTTGTCGGTCTGTTTGAAGAAAGCCCCTTTGGGTGCTTTGTAAGTAGGGCAGGCAGCTCCCACATTGTACTTCACTTGGGTGTGATTTGTGTGTGTGTAGCAAATGCACACGTGGCTGCTTGTGTGTGCACAGCGGTGCCCAGTGTTAATGGAATTGGATCATCTTGGGTTTGCATCCCGTCTCCGACCTTGACCAGCTGTGTGACCTTGGGCAAGTCCCTGTGCTTCAGTCTAACAACAAGGCTCCTCGTCACACCAGTGTTCATCACACCTGCCTCACCGCCTCCCAGGCAGCATTTATGGGGACCAGTGGGAGAACACAGGTGTGGGTGCCTTATACAGGGTGCAGCGCCCCGTGAGGTGAGCAGACGAGCGGGTGTGCTCTCCCCAGCAGCACCCAGCTTCGCGGCTCAGGAGGCATCTGGCAGCCCATTTTATGGCCTTGCGGCATCATGCTGAAAAAATGCTGGCATGCGGTTTATTTAACTTTAAGTGGGGCAAATTCTGCAATGGGTTTGTTTATTGTCCAAGTTGAAATTTTAATTTCTCATAAATTCCCCACAAATTGCTGTAGTGCATTTGTTATTTATTGAATCTGTCAGGGTTGTTTATGGCACTGATGCCCGGGCTCCCGTGTTTGTGGGATGTTGCCACGGTGATGCAGGGGTCTAAAGCTCTGGAGGAGAGGCCCTCCTCCGAGGTGCTATGGAAGGTTCTGGAACAGGCCGGTGGTGTGAAGTAGAGCTGAGTGTGCCGCACTGAAGTCTGACCTTGGCTAGCTGTTGGAGGCTGGATTCCATTCCAGCTTTGCCATATCCGGTTGGCCCCTGTTTCCTCCATACTACTCTTTCTTTTGTGTTTTTTTTTTGTTAATCCTCACCTGAGGATATTTTTTCCATTGATTTTTTAGAGCGTGGAAGGGAAGATGGGAGAGAGAGGGAGAGAGAAACATTGATTGGTGGCCTCCTGCATGTGTCCCGCCAGTACCGGGAATTGAATTTGAAACCCAGATATGTGCCCTTGACTGGGAATTGAACCTGCGACCCTTCAATACACAGACTGGTGCTCTAACCATGGAGCAGTTCTGCTCTTTAATGCTCCCACAATTCCTTGCTGCTCCTAGAGTGTTCTGGGAAAAAGCAGCCACTGCACCTGAGGGATCTGGGGGAAATGCACACACATCCCCAGACCTGCTGAGTCGGAGTCTGCAGTTCAAACAGAAGGCAGGTGCCTTCTCGCCTGTGCCCGCCACACGCCCTCAGATAACGTGGGACACCCATGAGCTCCGGCACCCTCAGGACAGAGCCCAGAAATCCAGGTGTGGTGATTCTTTGTCCCCGCTACCACCCTGCCCTGGGATCTTTATCACTCAGACGCTCTCACTTCCCTCTGCCTTGCCAGCAGTGGGCATCACCCCACAACCCTGACTAATTCCGCCTGTCCCTCTGTCTTGCCCATGTCAGACTCAGCTTGCACTGCCCGGCCTCTCTCTCTGGGGAAATATAATCATCTCAGAAGAGGCAGCTCCCAAGACACCTCCTTGAAGCCCTCTTGGATTTCCCTGACTGGGCAGGTCCACTCAGAGTTTCCTTGTGGCCCCAAAGCCTCACCTGCATCAGCCTGACCCACTGCACTAGCTCTCTCCACGGATGGTGAGCTCACGGGGTCTCTGACTGTCCTGCCTCCTCTTGGGGCCTTGGCACTCTGGAATGCCACTCTAGCCCGCCAGTCTGCATGGGGCCAAGACTAGAGGCGGGACTTTCCCCAGGAGCCCGGCTCTCCATCCCGTGGAAGGGACATTGTTTGGTGGGCACGGCAGGAATCACCAGGAACTCTTTGTCTCCAGCTGAGGCCTGATTGGCAGTGGGCTTAGGGACTGGAAGAGGGTGTGGCCTCCATCTTTGGGAAAGCACCTGGGGGGAGGAAGGGACCGGAGGGGACAGCTGAGCGGTGGCCTGAGCTCTTGTGTGCAGGTGAGAACGCAGAAGCTCCCTTGGCCTGCGGGTGTTCATTGAGCACCTGCTGTGGGAATTCCACCCTCAGAGCGTCCACGTCTATAGGGCGAGAGAGAGCAAACAGGTAGATGTATGAAGTGAAGTAGATGGAGGCGGGGGACAAGGGGGAAAAGACAGCAAGGTGATAGATAGATGGGGCTGGGATTTTGGAACATCTCATGGTTGAAACTGAGCATATGATGCCCTTTAACCCCAGTTCTCCCCTGGGTATATACCCAAGAGAAAGGAGTGCTCATGTCCACCGAAAAGCAGGCATAGGGTGTCAAAGCAGCTGCATTCACAATAGCCTCAAAGTGGAGACAGCCCAGATGTCCATCAGCGCTGGATGGACACGTATGTGGTCACATGATGGAATCCTGTAAAGCACTGAGAACAAACCAGACCAGAAGAGCACTCAACGTCCCTCCTGTTAACGTGAAGTTCCTGAACAGTTAGAACGGCTCTGGGGACCTCTGGGGAGGGTGCTGGGAGTTGAGGGGGGGATGTGACTGAGCCTGCTGGGGTCCCGCCGCCTTCTATTCTCAGTCTCGCTCTTGGGTGTTTGTTAGTGTGTGAATATTCATCAAGTCCCTCACTTAGGATGCACGCTTTCCCTCTCGTTCTGTGTTTCACTCCAATGAAAGGCTTATGAAATAAACAGAAGGGAAAGAAAGCCACGGGAGGCAGAGGGTGTGCTGTTTCGGCAACATGTACCCTCGGTTCTCTCCAGAACACTGTGCTCAAGCAGCAGGGCCTGTGGGGACGGGGAGTCCCCTCTGGGGCGAGGCTCCCCTTGTCATGGGTGGTCCAGGCTCCACGGAGAGGCCAACCTGGTGGGACGCCAGCACCCCGGGGGTGTCCTCCTCGCTCCTCACGGGGTCCTGGTGGGAGAAGCAGGCTGCCTGCCCTCCATGCTGGCATCTGTCATAAGAGACCTTCAGTGGAAGCTAAGTCTGCTGTGTTTGGCCTTCTAGAAAGGCAGTCATAAAATCTGTGTAAATACAGCTAATTTTTGGGAGCGGTTTAAAAAGCACTTAAAAAGATCTCTCAGATAAACCCCAAGACAGTGCTAGGAGCTGTCGGGATGATGAATTATTCTGCCTTTTAGATGTGGAAACTTTAGGGGCACGGAGCTCTTAATTGGCAGGGCTGGGATTTGAACCCAGGGTGTGTTCTGCTCTCTCAACCGTCCACCCCCATGGCTACCCCCAGGCAGAGATTGTGGCTCCTCCCAAGCAAGCTCTGGCCAGTGCTCTCAGGAGTGGAATGTGCTGGAATTTCTCAACAGACTTGCTCTTGAAATGGGTGGTAGTTTCTGACATTCTGTTCAGTTTTCAGATTGAAAGACGTTGCCATTTTTGCTTCCCCAGTCCCCAGCCGAGGCACAGGGTACTTTTCCAAGCTCGTTGGCTGGGCACCGGCCAGAGGGGCTGGCACAAGTGTCCCGATTGGGCTCCTTGAGGAACCCAGGCGGTATTGGGGGTGGTGGTGGTGACCTTTTCTTGTTGGGGGGTTGCTAACCCCCACACACAGCAGACTCCCCTCAACTATAGCAACAACCTTGTATCTTTTTTTATTTTTTAATTTTGGAGATCTTGTTAGATTTTACTTCTAGGAAGACATCAGAGTCAGAGAATGTTTGGAAACCTCTGGTGTTGGGGCACAGCCTGGCCCCCGGGCGTGGGTCATTGAGGTGCGGAGTGTGCAGAGTGCTGGTGAGCCCTGGGGAGCAGAGTGGCCCTGGGGAGTGAGCCCCACTTGGCTTGGCTGATTCATTGCCTGTCCATCAGGCATCGGGCTGAGAGCAGAACAGCCCAGCCCTCGGTGGGGAGACACTACCGGCTTCTGTTGACTGTGAATCTCTTTCTGCACTTTCCGGGCGCTACCGTCGGAGCCCGTGAGCATGTTAATCTGCACAGGTGCCTCTGCAGGTCTCATTTCTGCTGACTGGTCAGCATCCCTCACTTCCTCCCAAGTCCTGGAGGGTGTGCCGCCTACTGGACACTGCCCATCATGGCGGGCTCTGCCCAGGTCCCTGCAGCTCCCTGGGTCTCTAACTGTCCCCACCTGACCCCATCTTTCAGGAATTAAGCTGGCAGAACTTCTTGCCTCCGGGACTTTATTTGGCGCCTTTCTAAGCGGGTGAATGAAAGAGCGAATGTTACTGATGCAAGAAGGGGCCCAGGAGCCAGGTAGGACCTTCAAGTGTAGGTGATGTGTTTTCAAAGGCCAGCTGCAGGGACCCCCGCTGGCACCCCCTGACCTCGGCTGTCAGATTTGGTTTCTTTGCGTGGTGAGAGGGCTGAAGCTGCTCCTTGGGGGTCTCGGAGAACCACGTGGAATGCATGGAGCTCAAAAGCGAAGGGTAACCCTGCCTAGGACTGGGGTGTCCGGAGCGGGCGTGGAAGTACCTGCCTCCTCCCCTCTCTGCCCGAGGTGGTTGAGATAAGAGGGGCCTCATCCTGCCTATTTGAGACAAGACTTGACAAATGGAAACTCAGTTCTGATTTTACAGACCGTCAGCCCCGATGTGAGAGTGAGTGTAACTGCTGGGCTTGCTTCTGCCAGCCGGTAACCATCCCTCCTGTGTGAACTCAGGCAGGCGCTCCGAGCATCACTTCCGTTTAAGGCAGTGAGTGAGGTCTCCCCTGCCCCTGCCCTTGGTTTGCCCAGCAAGGCTGTTCCTCTCTTGTCCGTCTTTTGCGGCTGGTGGAACAGAGCAGGGTGTGCCCTTCCTGGCAGGAGGATGGTCTGCCCCCTGCCCCCTGCCACCCCAAGCAGGCAGGGAAGCACCATGTTCTGGTCCTTGACTCAACAGCCTCCCTTCCAAACCGCTCTGCCATGATTTCTTGGACCAGAACGAAGATGCTGCTCCATCTCCAGCCAACCAACGGGCTCGGATGCCTGTGTCCCTCCAGCCCCCACATCTCATCCGTTTCCGGTCCTATCGACTCTCCCTTTGGAAGTTGCCCTGACAGTTCCACCTGCATCTTTTTGCCATCGGTCCCCTGTCCTCCCTCAGCTGGTATTGCCGGTCCTCTGGCTGGCATCCCTGCCCCGTGCCCCGTGCCCTCCCGGCGGAGTGGTCTTTCAGCAGCAGCATTACCTGAGTCACGCCCCTGCCTTAACCTTCCCTGCTTTCCGGGTCTTTAAGCGAGTGTCTCAGCTCTTCAGATGGTTTCCACGCTCATCCCGGTTTTGTCCTGCCACCCTGGCCACCTTGTCCCCGCCCCTCCCCCAGTCAGACACCAGCCGCTCCCAGCTGCCCCATCTCCGTGCCTCTGCACACACCCTTTGGGACCCACCCTGGCACTCGTGCTTTCGTCCTCAGACACGGGTAGGTGTGGCTTTCTGGGGGAAGTGTTCTCACTCCCCCTTTGTCCCTCCTCTCCGAGGAAACCCTCCCTCCTCGGTGCCGTCCGCTGTGCCGGGCTCCTGGCTCCCGGATTCTCAGCCGTCTCAGCGACCGTTCTCCCTTACGGTGCCTTACCCTGAGGTCATGAGGGCCCTCGTCTCAGAACCTACCAAAGGACCGGGCACACGAGAGGCCCTTCGCAAATGATTCGTCCATGTTTGTTGACCTTATCCCCAAGGTCAGCTTATAAGCCACCGAAGTGTTTTTAGGACTTTAAGGGGCACATGGGCCTTATATCTGGGAAAGTCGCCTTCTCAGCATACCTTCAGTCCATCCTCCGGGCAGGCCCATGTGGCTCTGTGTGGCATTGGTGACTGACCCAGGCCCGTCCTGAAAACACAGTTCCCTTTGCCAGAGACTTGCCCCAAGGCCCCTGTGGCCACGGCCCCGGGTTGAGCAGTTCTGATCGGTAACGTGTCGGGAAGCAGAGTTTCCTCCGTTACCGGGAGCCGCTGTGTGCCGGGTCCTCTTTCCTGCCTCCAGGTACGCTCGGGGGCACGGTACCAGGACCTGTGGCAGCTACATTTTGACCATGAGGTGATGGGCACAGGAGGATAAAAACTTGGAAAGAGCCTGGGTTTTGCTGACTCTAAGCTGTGGAAACACCCTAGGGACCCACCTCTCCATCCTTTCTGTCTTTGTGATTTTAGCATTTCAGTCAGAACTTCGCATCATCAAACACATTTTTGCTGCTGTTCTGAGCCTGGTTGAACTGCTTTTATTAAAGATCAAGTTCACCTTTGGGACCCGGACTGGCTACCATTGAATCAAAACTTTGAAGCCTGAAGGCATGTGCCCGAGAGGCTTGTGCCAGTGCGTGGAGTGCTGTTCTGGTTGGTATTGGAAGTGTACATGCCCGAGGGAATGGCTGTTGGGGTCATGTTCACCTGGACGTATGTTATGTTAAATAACACATTGTACCTTGGGTGTGATAAAACCCAAAGGCCGCTCAGGCTGTAAGCAAGATCTTCAACATGAGAAAAAGGAAATGCGATGAAATAGAACTTGTGAGCAGTAAGTGTGGAAAGGCCAGCGGTAGGTGTGACAGTGCCAGGCCACCAGGCACTCAGCGGTCGCCTTCCGAGACTTTCCTCTCTTTCTAGGCCCCTCGCCTCGGTTGTGTTGGGGCCAGCTTTGTCACGTGGGAAAGGTTGCCCGCACCACCATCCACCAGCCCAGCAACCTCACAGGAAGCGAGTGAGACTGCTTGCCGGAGGCCTGTCCAGCACAGTCCCGGGCTGGTGTCTGGTGGCTCTGATGGGTCCGGCCCGGGTTGCATCCCTATTACTTTAGCTTTCTAGGCCCCACAACAAAGCAAAACTACAGAAACCCATCCCTGGTTCTGGTGGCTGGAAGTGGGAAATCAAGGCAGGGCCATGCCCCCTCTGGTCTTTCTGGCTTCGGGTGGCCCAGGTGTCCCTGGACGTGGCAGCATCCCTCCAGCCTCGGCCTTCATGTTCACACGGCCCCCTCTTCCTCTGGGTCTGTCTTTGTATGGCGTTCTCCTGTCTTAAAGGGCACCGGCCATATTCTGATGGCCTTACATCTCAGCTTGATTACAGATCAGGCCACATTCACAGGTATGGGGTTAGGACTTTAGCCTGTCTTACTGGGGGTCACGATTCAACCCGTAACACCTATTCCTACCCCAGTCACGTACGTCGGTCTGGATGATGTGATGTTCTCATTGGCCAGGCCTGAGTCACATGCCCACCCAGAGAGTGAGTAGGGACTCACCTCTCTGGAATTACGTGTCTTAAAAGTGCAGGACGCAAAGCTGGCAGAAACTGGGAATGATGGGTACCAGCAGCCCCCTCACTGCAAGGCCCCGACTTTTCAATTTCTGATTCTTCGCAGCTCAACCCCCACTTCCGGAATCGTTCTTTGGTGCTGGGGAAGGGCAGGTGGATCAGTTGGGAGGTGGAGGAGAAAGAAAGGCGGGTCACAGCACACGGGCCTTTGTGATTGACCTGTTCGCTGCTCGCCCTGGGCCGAGGCTGACAATGGACGTGACGCCAGGCGGCACATGCCACCCTTGCCCATCTATTGTTCATTGACAAGAGCCACTGAGGTGGAGACGCAACCTCGGTTATTTAGTAACCGAGCTCTGAGCTAATGCACGATCTGTTTATGGTTTGCTCCGTGGAGTTTCTCAGCGGCCGTGGAGGAGTAATCATTGTCACGGTGGCAGGAAGCTCTTGGCCTTTGCAGACCTTAGAGAAATGGAAAAATACCAGCTCTCTGATGCTGCCCCTTGCTTTCCAGGTGACCACCCACTAAGAGATTGTTTTGTTTGCACTGTTCCCCACCCCACCCCACCCCACTGCAGTCCATTGTGCCGTCCCTCCCTCCCTGCCCTTCCCCGTGGGTCCTGCAGCCCGGAGCCTGGGCGCCTCTGAGCGCGAATTGGCCCAGCGGCTCTCCATTTCCGGTGTGCTGGCCTTATCTCTGTGCGGCAGGGCCACGGTTCAGGGTTTTCTTCCATCTGGAGCCCATGGGGACACGTGGGACGGGAGGTTTTAGCCAGAGACCCGGGACAGATGGCAGGGCCCTGGGTTAGCGCTAGTTCTCTGAGGCTCGGTTTCCTCCTCCCCAAAAGAGAAAGTGGAAATAGCCCGTGACCTGCCTGAGCAGGTGGCTTCCCTGTACGTGACTTCCTGTAACGTAAGCAAATGTGTGTGTCTGAGACCCTGAGCGCAGCCCACAAAGGTGGCCTAGTTGAGCTGATGTGGGCCTGGGAGGTGAGGTCAGGATGCTCTGAGAGTTGAGACAGAGTGTGGTGTGCTTCAGACCGCACAGAGCATTTGCAGAAGAAAAGACCCCGGTGGGGGTGGGGGAGGGAGGGAGGGGAGGGCTCTGGGTGTGCACGTGGGGGGCCTGGGACCCGGAGTGGACCAGCTCAGCCAGAGTAGCAGCTGCACTGCGAGGCAGTGGCCAGTGAGTGTGGAAAGCAAGCTGGAGACAGTGGGTGTCCTTGTTGAGGAGTAATGGGGAGCCATAGAAGGTTTTTTAGTGGGCGAGGAGAGCATTTTTAGGAAAGGTACTCTGGCAGTTCTGGTTCAGGGTAGATTGGGTTCTCCCAGGCTAGAGACTGGACTTGGAAATGAGCTCTGAAGCAGTAAAACGTCTGAGTTAGAGAGTTTCAAGTAATAAAAATGCAGTTTAATTTTCATTACTGGTTCTTGTTCATCACCTCGTTGATTTACATGTAAACCAAAGTTTCTAATTGGCTTCTTTTTTAAAAAAAGGAGAAAAAATATATATATTTATTGATTTCAGATTTGAAGAGAGTAACATCAATGATGAGAGAGAATCTTTGATTGGCTGCTTCCTGCATGCCCCCCACTGGGGATGGAACCCGCAACTTGGACATGTGCCCCAACTGAGAATCAGACTGTGACCTCTTGGTTCATAGGTGACGCTCAGCCACTGAGCCACGCTGGCTGGGCTCTCGTTGGCTTTAAGTGCTGTAATATCTTTTAAGTAGGCACCATCTGCTTCCCTCTGAACTTTCCCCCCACTGAAGAGCCTTCGTTCTGGGGGAGGCAAGTGCACTGTGGGCCCAGGGTCTGCAGAGGTGCTCATTGGGGTCATCAGAGGAGCTGAATTAAAAGGCGCTGCCCCTGCAGCGCCCGCCCCGCCCCTGCAGCGTCCGGCTGGCCAGGCGGTGCAGAGACAGCGCGGGCTGGGGTTGCATGGGAGGCTGTGCTTTTCCCAGAGAGGTCACTGGCCTCTGCCCGTTTCTGAGAAGTGAGGCTGGAGGGTTTGATTTGATCTTGAAAAGCTGTACTTGTAGAACTTGAGATGCAGGTTTTATTTCAGGCTGAAAGGGCTGAAGTCAGGGTTATGTTTCTTTAGGCTACATCTTACAGGGTTGGGGGTCTTAAATGCACCCGCCCCTCCCCGCCGTCCCTCTCCGGCCTCCCTCCCCAGCTCCAGAGCCAGACTAGTCCTGGCCCTGGAGCATGCCGTGGTCCCTGGTTGGTCATTGGATTTTCTTGCTGCTTCCTCCTAACCAGCCTGGGTGCTTGAGGTGGCCCCTCCAACGGGGCCTGTGCATGGAGACCACACCCCCCTCTCCACTCACAGTGCTGTGACCGCTCCCCCAGGATCGGAGACGCCCCAGAGGTGGGGGTGGTCAGCCTTGGTCAGGCTCTTGAGTGGACAGCTCTCAGTCCTTTATCTGGAGGGCCCTGCGGACGGATCATCCCCATCTGAGTTGCCGCCTGCCGTCGCCTCGTGCAGCGCACTCCCGGGGGCCAGAAAGGGTTAATTAGCACCGGCCGGCCTGCGCGCGGGGCTGAGTTTTGTCCTGGATTAGTCGTTGCCATTGAGACTTCCGTCATGTCCCCCACTTTCTTTGAGTCTGGGCCTCAGCTGCCCACTCTGTGCAGAGGGTCGTGGGCCAGATGTTGTCCTTGGACAGTGTCTGGCCTGCAGGTGCCGAGCTTGGCCCACTCAGGACTTTCACACTCTTTCCTCTGAGTTAGCTGCCACATTGAAACCAGCTGCCCACAGTTCTCGCCCCTCCTGCCGCCACACACCAGCCTCCTCCGTGCTTCCATTTCCTCTGTGGGCATTTCTTCTGTGCTTCTCTATTTGTCTCCCTGAAATCCCTCTGCAGCCACTGCAGTCCCTGGTCTCCCGGGGTGACAGGCAGAAGCGGAGAGAGGCCAGAGGCTGCTCATTCTCAGGCTGGTTCCAGAATGACCAGAAGAGTTGAGAGTTCTGGGAAGGGTTGGGGTGGGGGGTGGTCTGAAAAGTGGACTTTGAGGCTAAGAAGGTCCCAAGGACAAAGTCGAAAGCAGAGCTGCAGAAAGGTGTGGGTGGGCTGTCGGGTGGGGGGGGGCACGTGGTGTGGGCAGGGCTGGGGCAGCTCCCTGTGGGGCCCTGGGCGGGACACCAGGTCAGGAGCAGATTGTGGTTTGAGCGTGACCTCTGGGCCCCTGATGTGCTCCAGTAACAGGTACTGGTTTCCACACCTCCAGCCTTGGTAACCGAGTCTGGCTTTAATCAGGCCTCAGATAAGCATGAGCCTCCTCCCAGCCAGGCGCAGGCCTGCCTCGGCCCAGTGCACACTCCTGACAGCGGACTTTGTTCCTGCAGGCGGGTAGGCTGGGTGGGGTGAGGCTGCCTGTGTGGACCCGGCCTGGCATTTCGCCACACGGTGGGGTCGCATGGAATTTCCTGTTGGTAACAGCCCTGAAGGAAATACTGGTTATCGGGTTGACCCATGCCTGTGCTATTGCAATGACCCGCTGAGCAGGCGGGCTTTTGCAATTTCTGTCCCCACTTACCTCTTGCTTTCCTCCTCTGACTCCGCTTTCAGAAGAAACCCTCCTGGCTCGCCTTTTTACCTGCCTCCCCCACGAAACCTTCCTCGCTTCTCCGCACTCACAGGGGCATTGGAATCCTGGCCTCCCTCAGCGGGTGACTGCCGGCAAGTGGTTTTCCCGCTCTGAGCCCCAGCTTTACGTCTGTGGCGTGAGCCCACCTGTGGCCAACCTGCGTCAATCTTTTGTGGCAATGCTGAGAAATTTCTAGGACCTTGTCCTCAGGGTGTGAGCATTGGTGAGCAGCCTGGTTTTCTTATCCTGGCAGTAGCTGGGCAAAAAAGGATTTGGACTTAAAGTCAATATAGGGATAGGTTTGAAACTTCAATCTGCTTTTCTCTGCTGTGGCTTCTCTCCCTTTCCCTGGCCATTAGCACGTCCCTCTGTTCCTGAGCCCCAACCCAGCATCCTGATGCCAGTACAGTGGTACCTCGAGATACGAGTGCCCTAACATACGAGATTTTTGAGATACGAGCCGTCGAGCGAGTGATTTTTGCTTTGAAATACGAGCAACATTTGAGATACGAGTAATTGAGCGGATTGGCCGGCTGCACACGACCCACCAGTTTACCACAACTCGAGCGTCTCATAGTTTCCCACGCCTCAAGGTTACGGGACGAATTAAACTTGTATCTCGAGGTACCACTGTATCTGGATCACCCACAAACCCCAGGTCCCCCAGAAATGCAGACAGAGCACAGCAGGCTGAGTTTCAGAAGTTTTCTTGAAGTTGGAAGAGGGTCCACTCAGCCCTGGTCCCGGTCCCAGCCTGTCTGTGGTAAGAGGGTTTGATCAGTACCCTCAGCACAGATGAGCCTCCAGCCTCTGGCCAGTGCGTTAGCGAGTTGGCTGCATGTCAGGGGGTTTCGGAGAGGAACTCAGCAAGAACTTGGTCACAGGTTTTTGGAAATAGTTATTGAACCTCTTATTTCCTGGCGGCACCAGGAAATTAGGTTTTCCACTGAATGGCGTTTTTAGGTAGTTGTTTGGAACTTTCCTCTTTGTCTTCAGAAAAACCACTTTTCAGGTTTAAATAAATCCTACTCTTCTTTCCCTTTTATTTTTAATTTTTATTGAATTTATTGGTTAGTAGTGTTAAAGGTTTCAAATGTACAGTTCTATAATATATCATCTGTATATTGTATTGTGCTCTTACCATCCAAAGTCGAGTCTCCTTCTGTCACCATTTTTATCCCCCTCTTCTCTCCTTCTTGTTTTTTTATTTATTTTTTATTTTTAAAATATATTTTATTGATTTTTTACAGAGAGGAAGGGAGAGAGATAGAAAGTCAGAAATATTGATGAGAGAGAGACATCGATCAGCCGCCTCCTGCACGCCCCACAGTGGAGATGGGCCTGCAAGCAAGGTACATGCCCCCAACCGGAATCGAACCTGGGACCTTTCAGTCCGCAAGCCGACGCTCTATCCACTTAGCCAAACTGGTCTCGGCTTGTTTTTTTATTTTTATTTTCTAATATTATTTTATTATTTCAGAGTGAGCAAAGAGAGGAAGAGAAAGAAAGAAACATCGATGTGAGAGAGAAACATTGATCCTCTGCTTCCTCCACTCCCCCTATTGGGGATCGGGCCTGCAACCCAGGCCTGTGCCCTGACCGGGAATCGAACCAGCGGCATCCTGGTGCAGGGATGGTGCTCAACCAGCTGAGCCACACCAGCGGGCTTCTTTCCCTTTTAAGAAAGAGTCTATGGGATGCAATTCAATCCCTTTTTAATATCATTGTACAATTAGAAACAATCAGATGTTAAGTGGTAGCGAGTTGGTTAGATGAGTTATGCTTTATCGATCTCTCAATGACAGTGGCTTAGAAGAATCTACAGTGCTATAGGAAATGTTCATTACAGCATATTTAATGAAGAAGTAGGATCCAAACCTGTTTAGTATGATTCCAATTTTGGGAAAAATATATCAGCAACGTATTACTGGCTCTCTGCGATCAAGGACAAATTGTCTACTGCACACAAGTAACTTGGAATTAACGCATCTCTTACAGTGAATGAGCAGGTGTTAATTAGATCAGGATGTCTTAAAGCCTCATCACTTTATAACCACATCCGCTATCTTTCCAGCCTGCCTGGTGGTCACTGTCTCCACTGTGAGCAGAGGCAACCTGTGTCCCATTCGGGGTTCACGGGGCATCAGGTGGCATTTTGCTGTGCCTTAGGTCTCAGACTGCGCCCTCTGGAAGCCTCGCAGTCTTTGGCCAGATGTTTTTGAGTCCAGGCCCGGCTCCCGCGGGTGAAGTGGACCTGCCGCTGGCTCTGCAGTCCAGGCTGCTCTGAGCTGGGGCAGAGCTGGGGGCAGGCGGAAGCCTGGCTGGTCTGCACCTGTGGGAGCCACTTCGTTCCAGCAGTGAGACCCGTCCTTCAGGTTTCTGGAACTGTCCAACGATCCTTGTGAAAACTGGACATGTTGTTAGAAGTCAGTGTGAATGTGACGCCTGGCCAGGCAGAGCCCCCTCCCCTCCCTTGGCAAAGCAGGCAGGTGGGATCTGACCTCCTTCCTGGTGACCCTGGGAGGGGCTCTGTCCTGGGGTCACGGGGATGTCAGGGAGGCTTGCTCAGGTCAGGGGGTTCCTGTGTGGCTCCCCGGGGATTGAGGTTGCCCCCGCTGGGCCATGTCCCCGAACAAGAGTTCACCCAGGGAGCAGGGAACAGCCCTCAGGCCAGCCTTGTCTCCAAACAGCCCTGACAAGGGGTCAGTGTCCGAGAAGAAAGGAGCACTGTGGAGTGGGTGGGGTGGGGTGGGGCTGGGGGGACAGCAGGGTCCTCGCTGCACTTTTCCGTGGTCCACCCAGCTCTCCAGTGGCCACCGGGCACGTGGTCTGGGGGCTATACCCCCTCAGGTGGGTCCTTATTCTTCCTTCATGGACACCTTTCCTGTGGCAGCTGCCGGACTCTCCGACCCCTCCTCACTCTGCTTCTGCGAGATTTTTCTTAGCATTTCGCACGTCTCGCACCCACTACCCCCCCCTGCCCCGCCCCGAGTTTTGAGATGAGTGGGAGAGGAGGCAGCGCGTGGTTTTGGTCGTGGTCCCGGAGCTGAGAGAATAGGGTCAGTGTTCCCTGGCGGGTGCTGGGTCTGTGCCTGGGAAAGTCATTATCGCAGCAGATTGGGCGACCTCCCCCTCCCACCTGGGGGCTGAAACCAGTGCGTCCTCCTCCTCCCCTCCTGGCGGGTGGGGTTCGGGGAGCTGCCCAGACTTGTGGGGAGCAGTGGGGAGGAGCTACCAGCAAGTAGAACGGGACCCTGGAGGATCCCGTGTTCCAAGGGTCCCCGCTACTGCTCCCAGGAGCCACGCTCATTCATGTTGGAGATGTCAGCAGACCGTGAAACCAACCGTGTGTATGGAGGGGCGTCAGTCACAGTGCTGCTTGTTCTCTCAGTGTCGCGGGTTGTATCTTAAGCCTCAACAAGACGTTTGCAGTGTTTCTCAGGCTGACACAGCGGCTGGCCATCATGGCCCTGACCGTGTGTCCTTTGGCCACTTCCGCTCCTTGCACCTCTGTGGCCTTCTGAGGCCCTTGATGCTACCAGGAGAGCACCCAGTAGGACAGGGACGGCGTTCATGTGGCTGAGCTCTCCCCCTGGCTCCTTGGGGAGCGGGCAGGGTTCGCCGAGCACATAATGGACACTTTTTCCGCGCCCATGTGTCTGGGGGAAGAGTGGCCTTGAACACCCTCCCACCCGTTCCCAGCCTTGCTAAGGGCGCTTCTTAGGAATAAGAAAGGCACCCGTCACCCATCAGAGTGCGCAAGTCAGGCTGGGAGGGGGGCCGCCGGGCAGTACACACGCCCCTCCCGCCAAGTCTTATCCGGACTGTCCAGGCCCACGGTCCAGAGCCGGGGCCTCGGACCTCTGTGGGCCTCTGGGCTAAGCCACACGCCGAGTCCTGGTTCCAGGCCCCAGGCCGACCCTGGTGGGTGGAGTCTGGCTCTGCTCCCCTCTGGTGCCGACATGCAGGGAGGCGCTGCCGGGCACCAGCCCCGGGTCAGCAGTGTGAGGGCCGTCCTGGATGGCACCGCGGTGCCCTGTCGGCCACTGCTTCCCGCTTGTCAGTGGGGACCAGCCATGCGGGTTTTTGCTGCCCTAAGTCACTCCCCTTCCGGTAGTCCTGCTCTTCAAACCTTGTTTCCAAGGTAACCCTGCCTCTTAGGCCGTCCACCTGCTGACCTCCCACCTCCCCCTGGACTCAAGAGGCAGCATCTCCGCAGCGTGCGGTCGGCGAGGTTCACGGGGGACGTCCCGGTAAGCGTTTGCAGACGGCACACCACCGTCTCACCGCCCAGCTCACCGGCTGCTGCCTCCGGTCCACTTCCTGACCGGCCTGAGCAGCCACCTTTGTTTCCCACGGCGCCCTCTGGGCCATTCTGTTCCCCGTGACAGTGTCTGCCCGCAGAGGCCTCCCCTTGACCCTCGGGGGTGAGGGTGGGGTGGGCTGGGGGTTAGGTACACACGAGGCTTGGTTTCTGTGCCTTGAATGGATGACTGTGAAGTAGGTTAACCAGGATCCCGGAGACCATCAGCCGCAGAGTCGAGGTGTTTGTCTGAAAGGGGATGGGAGCAGGACAGGGACACAGCAAAGCCCCGTGGAGAGAGGGGGGCCCAGGAGAGGTTTGCGCTCTCTGGCTTGTAGGCGGGGCGGCTGTGACCCTCTTCCAGCGTTTCCTCCGCCGCTCTCCTGGCCTGGCCGGCTCCCACCTCTTGTCCCACTCAACCTCTTGACCTGTGGACCCCTGCCCGGCTCCAGTGGCCGCTGCTCGCTGGTTACTGGCTGTTTCTGTGTCCAGCCCTCGTTCTATGCCTGGCCCAGGACCGAGCCTGGCCCGAAGGAGGTGCCGGGATGTTGGGTGGGGCAGAGTAAGGCTGGCCACTGCCGTGGGACATTATCAAGGTTCCTGCTGAGATGACAGAAGGTTACTGTCTAGGCAAGGTCCCCCTGCCAGCTGACATAATGGCTGCTGCTTAAAGGTTTTGTAAAATAGATTTTTAGAGAGAGGAAGGGAGAGAGAGAGAGAAACATTGATGAGAGACAACATTGATTGCCTGCCTCCTGCATGCCCCCCACTGGGGATCGGGCCCACAACCTGGGACTCGAACTGGTAACCCCTCGATGCTCAGGATGACACTCCACCCATCTGAGCCACACCAGACAGGACACGGCTGCTTCTCAGAGTACCTGTGGGATGCGTGTGTGCAAAGGCACAGGGAGTTTAAACTTGACATCACCCTTTCAGGAAACGGTCCTCGACCCTGGTCCCCCTCACCTGTGGGATTGCAGTAATACGTGAGCTAAGCTTAGTCACGGGCCTCAGAAGAATCTGAGACGACGGATTTGAACTTGCTGATGTAGTTGGTAGACCCTGGGAAAAACCCAGGCCTGGTTCCCCTCCACCTCCCGCTTTCGGATGCAGCGCCCCTCGCGCCAGGCGCTGCTTTCACGGATCTGCTTTCGCTCTGAGTCTCCTGGGCGTCTCTGTGTCGAGGCTTCTCGCAGCTTCTGAGCAGCTGCTGCCCTCGTGTCAGGAAACCGGCCCGGTTTAGCAGAAGGCGGAGGGCCCTGCTCACCCCCCCGAGAGGAGCTGGCTTCGCAGGGTACATGACCTGTCTTGCCATTGGCTTCAAAGCTGAGCTTACAGGCAGCTGCTGGGAGGCGTGGGGTGCATTACAGTCCACAGAATCTGGTCTGTCCATCACCAGTCTCAGCAGCTCCCCAGGGTCACCCTGCGCTACGCCAGGATGCCGCTAACCCCACGATATCCTCGGGCATCAGGCTGCCCCTTCCCGGTGTGGGGGCACGTGATACCTGCGGACTTCCAGTTGCAAGCAAAAGTGGGTCACGCATCATCTAGGGGCACGGGTGCCGATTCTGCCGAGCCCCCACATTTCTGTGAGCTGGCCTTCTCTGGATTTCTCCCCGTCGAGGTGGGAGGGGCTTCACCGCCCATTTCGAACGCTGCTGTCCTCGTCCAGCGGGCACGTGAGCACCGGGGGGCACCTGAGAAGCCCCGCCCCGAACACACCCGTTTAACCTGACACAATCCGGTGCCTTTCAAGGGATTTTGAGAACTTCTTTTTCCTGGAATGTGACTGATTTTTATAAAGAATTCCTTCATTACCTTTGTCCCAAATGCCAGTTTGGAAACTGCTGTCTTTGGGCTGGAAAGAAATGAATATAGAAAGGGTATTCTATGGGGCTTAACATTAATCTCCGCAGGCTTAGTGGACATTTGACTCACAAGTTTCCCTCGTTGTTGGAGAGGCTGCACAGAGAGCGTGTATTTCGGGCCTGGAGAATTCCCGGCACTTGCGCCCTGGGCTGCCAGTTGCTTTCTGGGAGCAGCAGGAGATAAAGGAAACATTGACATGTTTTCCGTTGTCAGCACAAAAAACATCCTAAGCCAGGAGCTGGGGTGGAGCGGGGGAGGGGGAGGCTGGTTTGGGACGTGACATGGGCATCCCAGCCGGCGGTGGGCTCTGTTCTCAGACCGGGAGTCTTGGCACCGATCCGGGGGCCTCAGAGGGGTCTGGAGTCCTCGTGGAAAATGAGCCCCCAGCTGACAGACAAGAAAATGATGGCCTCGCATCACAGGGCGTCAGTGCCAGGCCCCTGACCCAGGGCCCCTGCTCTTCAAAGCGCCATCCATTGGAGTTCTCACCTAAGCCCCCTGCTCTGAGGGCCATAAAAATGACAACGGCTGGGTGCTAAGTGCTTCCAGCACGGACGGACGGACAGACAGACGAGGCAGGGTGTCAGCGCCGCACATGTGTGAGCTTCCAGAGTGGCCTCTTCAAAGGGGAGGGGGCATAACTCCCCGCTGAGCCCTCCAGGGGCCGGGGACACGCTCCCACCTTCGGATGGGCCCTTGGAGGTTCTGCACAACCTGCCCATCCCCGTGTCCCCCTCGCGCTAAACAAGACCCACTAAATGCAGCCTCTGCTCGGGCCCCTCGCTGGCACTTCTCCTTCCCAGGACTGGTTGATGGGGGTCCTCCGGGTCTCAGCTCAGATGCTGCCGCCTCAGGGAGGCGTGTGAGTTCCCCGGTCTGCGTGACATTTCCACAGACTGGAACTCGGGCAGAAGTCTCTGGCCGGGAGCTTCCCCAGCGGGCCTGTGGCGGCCTCCCACTCCGGGCCCAGCGTAGGTGTATTCGGCCGGGGGTCCTGGGGGTCAGTCTAGGCCTGGGGGAGGTGAGGGCAGTTTGGGAGGACAGTGAGGTGGTGGCTGTGGGGGAAGGGGCAGTAAGAATTGGGTCAGAAGTCCCTTGGGCCTGCCTCTTCCTGGCAGTGACTTTGGCCGAGTTACCTAAACCGTCTTCATTTTCTTAATGGAGGGTAACGTTCACTGGAGGGTCATTGAGTAAATGCTCAGTGAATTCCAAGTGAGTGAGTGGGCGAGTGGGCGGGCAGAGTCATGTCTGCGTCTCCAGCTTTGGGGAATGACTTCAATGCGTGTTTACTGGTTCCTGGCACAGCTGGGCACTGTGCCAGGCCTTGAACGGGTCACAGGGAGGAAC
This sequence comes from Lasiurus borealis, assembly GCA_004026805.1. Classification (NCBI taxonomy): domain Eukaryota; kingdom Metazoa; phylum Chordata; class Mammalia; order Chiroptera; family Vespertilionidae; genus Lasiurus; species Lasiurus borealis. The sequence goes on from PVJN01019604.1 coordinate 29,035, forward strand.
AGGGCAGGATCACTGACCTCGGCGAGGGTACCCAGGCCAAGAACTCTTCTTCTGCAACTCACCGGGGAGTAAGCATCGTGCTGGGGACCTCGGTGCTCAGAAAAGTCCATCTGAACCCGAGCATCCATTGCTAGTAGCCTCGGAGGTGGAGGGTCCAGCAAGAACTGGGACAGATGAGGACCTGGAGGGACCGAGAGCAGAGAAGCCTCCAGGAAGGTAGAGCAGATGCCCCGCTCCTTGAATGACTGCGGGAGGGTCTGGTGGGAGCGGAGGCTTTACCAGCATCTCGTCAGATGTTGGAGGCAGGTGTCCGTGGCTCCATTTTACAGATGAGGAAACAGAGGCGCAGGGATTGGAGGCCACTGACTGAAGGCCCAGGCTCTGGCCACAGCTGTGTCTTCCCCCATCTTTTCCCAGTGCTGGAGGCCTGGCATTGGGCAGAGTTTCCTGGCTGACTGTTCCTCAGCGCAGGCTGAGCTAAGCCCGGTACCCAGCGACCCACACCTCACAGGCTACCCCAAGGAAGCTTTTTCTGTTCCGGCACATTCTGGTGGCGTCTGGTGGCCTCTCCAGCTTACTTACTGTCTGTACCTCCCCTCCCACACTTCCCTATTGTTCGTTTGTTGGTTTTTATGCCTCTCCGGAGGGTATGTTTCCATTGGTTTTAGGGGGAGCAGGAGTGAGGGAGAGAGAGAGAAACATTGATGGGAGAGAAACATCTTTCAGTTGCCTCCCCACATACCCCTCCCTGGGATCCAACCTGCCACCTGGGTATGTGCCTTGACTTGGAATGGAACCCGAGACCTTTCAGTGCATGTGTCAATGCCCCAACCAACCGAGCCATACGGTCATGGCCCCTCTATTGTTTCGCCTCCTAGCACCCTGGCCGCTGCTGCCTCCCAGGGACAGTATGAGGATTAGGCGAAGTGAGGTATGCACTGTGCCCAGCACTGTGCCGGGGACTTCCTCCACACCTTGGCTGTCCTGGTTGAGGTGACTGTTAGGATCACACTGGCACGGAGCCACGCAGGGCCGCGAGGCTCGCTGGTGAAGTCAGCCTCCATAGGAAGAAAATCCAAACTGCTGACCCCTGTGCAGCGTGCGTGGCTCCGTTCACGTGGGACCCGGTGCCTGCCCTCTGTGTGCTGGTGGCGACTGCCCTCCCGCTGCAGGTGAGGAAACAGGCTTAGGGAGGTGAGGGAAGTGCCCTCCCGGGGGCTGGAGACTGCCTGCCCCTCGCACCTCTGCCCGGGCAGGGTGCTGTGCCGGGGCGGCCCAGGAAGAGCAGAATTGGCCCAGGGAGCGGGGCTGCTGAGGGCAGGACTCGGTGGGCTTTCTCGGGCCTGCGGACAGGACGTTAGCGATGCGCACGGGACAGCCAGCCTGCGATCTGGGGCCTTGGACTCTCCTCCCCGTGGGTCTAGATCTGCCGGTCGTTTCCATGTTCCTCTTTTTCATTTTTTCCGAGTCTGTGGTTTTGTTTTCCCCTGAGGACAGGACCAGACCGGTGCCTGGCACATAGCAGGAGGGTTCGTTCCCAGCACTCGGGGTCCGGGCTGCAGGCACCACTGTGAACAGGAACTGGTTGGAAGTAGCCCACGTGGCCGAGCCACACAGGGCCCAGGGACTCATCTGGCAGAGTTAGGGGTGGGCTTCCCTGCGGTGCTGGGAGTGCCACGTTGATGGTGTGGCTCTCTGTTCAAGGTTTCCGCCTTCTGGTCTTAAGAGATTGGACACGTAATCTTCCCCTTACAGGCTAAATCCCTCTTGTCGTATTTCACCCACGTCCCAAAGTATAAATTAGAAACAACCTAACAAAGCCCAGCCTTGCCTGGTTGGTTACCTGATGAGGCCCATCTGCTTCCACGTTCTCCCCCATCCCCCTTCCCGTCCATTGTTTGAACACACGGGAGAAGAAAACCTTCAGGGACACGTTAGGGAGGCTGCGCCATGTTGTGCTGTGTTAACAGACAATCCCCAAGTCATAGCAGATGAGAACTGTGTGCTGTTATGTCTCATGCCACATGCCCAGAGGGGTCGGCTGGGGCCTCACTGAGTGGCCTCCATCGTGAATGTCGCCAGTCCTGTGCCAGAGGGCTCTGGAGGTCTTGGCACGTGGAGGTAGATGCTCTGCCACGGAAGTGACCTGTTTCAGTGTTCCTCACAGCTCATTGGCCAGAAGTGGTCATGTGATGACACCCCGTTACAAGGGAATCAGGAAGAGCAGTCCTGCCCTGTGTCCTGAAAGGCACCACTTGCCCATAGTGACTCCTGGGCCCAGAATCCTCCGGGTTTGGGTCTGCGTTCCCTTTCCAGTGTCACCCACAGCAAACGTGGTCCCACGTGGTTGTGACACACACACCACACTTGTCTCTGCTGGACTTCTTCCTTGTTATCCCAGGAGCCCTTTAACGTCCCCTGGTGTGGGGGTGCCTGTCGTTGCTTGGCCAGTTCCCTGTTTGGGACACGCATTCTGTGTCTCTTCTCTTATTCATTGGCCTGAGTGAATCTCTGGGCCGGGAGTGGTGGACGCCTGCTGATGTTTTTTCTCAGGCCAGCCTCCCAGGGGCGGGCTTGCTGGGTCAAAGGGAGTGGCCCTATCCTTTTTCAAAAATATTTCTCATCCATTTCAGAGAGAAAGGGGAAGGGCGTGAGAGAGAAACATCAATGATGAGAGAGAATCATTGACCGGCTGCCTCTTGCATGCTCTTTATTGGAGAGCAAGCCTGCAACCGGATCCGGAATCAAACTGTGACCTCCGGGTTCATAGGTTGACGCTCAACCATTGGTCCATGCCAGCTGGGCTCCTTTAAATCTCCTCGTGCTGGCTCCCAGCAGTGGGTGCAGCGCAGGGTTTTCTTAGCTCTTCTCCAGGAGCCGGGCTTGCGGGGCGGGTGGAACTTGCTGCCTCTCTGAAGTCAGGTCAGCTTGCAGGTGCCAGAACCTTCGTCCACTGGGCCCCTCATCTTTTAGGGGAGAAGGTTACCCGCTCTTCTGCCTTAAACAGATGGCTGCCCACTCTCTTTGCCCCGGTAATCAGACACCAGCTGCTGAGAAATCGGGGAATGGGGTGAGGGAGCCAAGGTCACAGTTTTCCCTCCCCCGCCTGTGCCCCTTCAGCTCCCGGCCCCTCTGAGACCCACCTTGGGGCTGCGCGTGGCTCTCGCCAGGGGAAAGCCGCGGCCCTCTCTCCCCGAGCTGTCGCCTGCAGCCACCCAGGCCATGCTCCCTTTTGAAGTCTGTCCCTGCGGCACCACACCCGGCTTTTCAGGAGACCAGCTTCTGCTTGATGGCCCTTTCAGCATTGGAGGTGGCAGTCCTGTCCCCGTCCTCAGATCCACAGAGAGTGCGAAGGGATCAATCAGACCCGCACCCGCGCCTTTCATCCGGGCCGTTTTGTCCAGACTGTGGCTGAGACAACACTTTTGATCCGGCGACTTCCACTCTAGTCACAGCTGCACACACACCACTGCGGGTGTGAATGAGGGAGAAGGGCTGGAAAGGGCCCGGGCGCCCTGCGACACCTTTTGGTTTCGAGGTTAATTATCTGCTGCGGCTGGAGAGAGGCCTGGTCCCCGAGCAGCTGGGACTCCCTCTGACCGGGGCAAGTTCCGCACCTCTGTGACTCCGTGTCCGCGTCTGCATCCAGGTGCTCATTAGAGTTCCGTGTGGCCCAGACTCAGAGTTAATCGTCATTAACACCGACGATGCGTTTTATTGTCGCAACAAGTACTTTTAAGAGTCTAATGTTAGTCAGTACGAGTGACCCAGCTTTGCAAAATTCAGATTCTGGCCTGTACTCGAGCTCTTGACAGAAAGTCAGGAAAATGGCCCCTGGTCAGTAATAAGGCGGGTGGTAAGAATAGGGACGCAGAATAGCTGACATCAGCAGCTTCTGTGGGCTCCTCTGCTTCCTGCCTGCAGAGGAGGCCTGATGGGGGAGTCGTGGGCCCCCTCCCACGGTGCCTGTCAGAGGTGGGTGCTGTAGGACACGCCCTTTCTGGCAGAGGTGGTACCGGGGGCACCGAGGTGTGTGGAATTGACCAATGAAGGAGTGTTTAGTGCAGAGTCTGTATCCTGTCGCTGCCTCCTCCCAGATCTCCCCTTCCTTCCCCACCCTCTCCCCCTCCATGGCTTGGCCTAGACACCTGCTCCTCTAGGTGCCTGCGTCTAACTCCCAGAGCAGGGAGGGTCACCCAGCTTCATGGATCGTCCCTTCTAGTTGGTCTCCGGTGTCCAGTTTTTCTTTAAAGCATGGTTTGCACTTAGCACACTTGGAGCCATCGATCCTCCTGCTTAGGGAGGGGTGAGTTGTTGAAGAAGAGGACTTTTGAGCTGGGACTTGGAACACAAGTGAGAGCTCACTGTGTGGACAAGGGGCTCCGGGGGCAGGCGGACATTCCAGGCAGAGGGGTGTGTCTCCCCGGGGCACTGGAGCTGCGCGTGGCTGTCTCCCTCGCCTGAGTCTGCCTCCCGAGAGAACCAAGGCTCTCTGCCCGACAGGGGCCTGGCTCCCAGCAGGTGCCCCGGAAATGCTGGTGGGAGAAGTGAGCGGGCAAGCGGAAGTGTTGTCCTGACACTTGGGGTGGGGGTCACGGCCTGCATGGGCTACCACCACCCCGTGCCGCATCCACGAACCGATGTTCTGGTGCATCCAAGCCGCCCTGAGCAGCGTGGAGGGAAGTAGTCACGTCCTTATTTTCCGAACTGGGAGACCGAGGCACCGATCAGACAAGCGACCGCTGCAGCCCGGGAGCACGGAGCCGTGCGGGGTGTCCGCGTCTGCGGTGCCGGCCTCCTCCCGACCAGGCGGCGGGAAGGCGGGAGGCAGAGCCTCGCCGCCGCGGCCGCTGGCAGGACCGGGCCGCCTGTTGGAAGTTGCGGTGACTCTCCAGCCGCTGGGTTTGCAGGCCTTTGTCCCCTCCCGGCCCTCCCCCACTGCCCGCCCGCCCCGCGCTCCGCCGCCGGGAACAGAGGGCCCTTGTTCCTCGGCTCTGAGCGCTGCCAGGCCGCATCCCGCATTGGCCTCCCGGGTGGCGTGACTTGGAAGCGCGGTGCCCGCAGACCTCCGGCCTCATGGCGGCCCTTTCACTGAGAGGCCTTGTTACTCACCCGGGGAGCCGGGCCCCTCCTGTGGAAAAGAACGAGTCCCCTGGGCAGTGTTTTCTGGGGACAGAGCGAGGCCAGAAATACAAAAGGACACAATGGAAGCGAGTTCACGTCTGCCTGAGCCCCTACCCTCCCCCCTTCTGGGAAAAGAGGTGCGTCCCCTCCTGAGGGTCCCCTCCTCGGGGGCACTCCCGGCCTCTGAGGGTGCCCTCGCTGGGCACATCCTGTCCTCGGAGAGCCCTCCTGAGGCGGCAGCCTGCCTGGTCCTCCCCAGTCCGCGGGGGCGGCTGCAGCCCCGCTCGGTCCTCTCTGGCCACCGGGTAAAGCCGGGCTGGACCGCCTGCTGGAGGCGCTGGCTCAGGCCTCAGCGAAGACACGCAGGGAGGGATGGCCGGGCAGGGACAGACAGACAGGCCTGATGTGTGTCCCCGCGCTGTATCCTGAAAGGGTTGTCCTGGCACAGAAATGCCTGGAAAATACACAAAGGAAGGTGGCCCGCGTCCAGAGCTCCACTGTTTACCTTCAGCGGCGCAGCCGGGAACGCGGGGAGCTTATTTCCCAAACAGCCCTGGTTGTCAGGTCTACGGGCTCCGGCCGAGGCCGGGTGGGGACGAGACAGGGCATCTCCTCTGCCCCTGGGACCCCGACCCCTCGGGCTGATTTCCGTGCCCGGTGCTGCACAGGAGACCTGGACAGTTCTCTAGGGGACAGGGTTTCTGACTGGCCCCGGGGTGCCCTGCACAGCATCCCTCACGGGACCTGATCCTCTTCCGGGGGTAGCTGTCTTGGTCTGAAAACACTGGCCTCTTATTTGTGGTGCCTGTCTCCGCAGAGCCACTGGATACAGCAGAAGTGGGTCTGTGGCCGTGGCACCTTCTGAGAATTGGCCGTTCTTTTCCCATGGACTTCTCTCGTCTTCTCTCCCTTTCTGCTTCCTTTCCGGGGAAGACTGTGATATGGAATCTGCAGGCAGAACCAGGAAGGCCCAGCAGGAAGGAGAAACTGAGGCCCAGGGGGATGCTGAGCTGGGCTGGGGCCTGAGCCATGAATGTCGCTGTTCGGCTTCAGTCACTTCCCAACTGCGTGGCCTTCGCGGTCATTTTTCCTCCCGAGCTCTCGGGGTCCTGGTGTGTGAAGGCGGGAACAGCATCCCCAGCCCTGGGCTGGCTGTGGGGACAGCACCTCTTTCCCGCCTGGAAGAGGGGGCCGCCTCTCCACTGGTGTGCTTTCTGTTTTGTTTTGTGCGCAGGCTAGTCGCCATGGGAAGGGGAGTCGTCGTTATTTTCTTTGTTAAGAGGGGAAATCCCTTAATATCTTTCCTGGCAGGCAGCACAGGAGAGGAGTCAAGGGTCTCAGCAGGAATGAGCTGGCACAGTCTGAAGGTCTAACTGAAACGGTTTAAATCTGGGCAGGGGAGGCTGTCACCACCCCAGGCCTGAGGGGACAATGGGAGGGCGGGTGCACGGGAGCCCTAGAAATGGCAGTGGTCTTTGGGAGGGACGCTGGCTGCTGCCAGAAATATGGTGGGGGCACGAGGACGGTTAACAGACACCCAGACCTACCTCTCTCTTTCCCCTCCCACCTCCCACTGGTGCTTCCAATTGCCTGGACTTGGTGGACCAGGTGGTTGTGGTCCCAGAGGACAGCTTTCCAGGCGTAGGGGTGGGGGCACCGAATGACAAGTGAAGGCTCAGATCTGTTTTCGTCCCAGCTCCCCGCTTTCTCCCCGAGATCCCAGACAGTTCCAGAAGTCTGTTCTCCACCCATCTGTGAAATCGCTTCTCGTCACGTGGCTGGGGAATGAAATGAATGCACGCTGCGTTTTCAGCACGAGCCGTCACTGGTAGCTGTCGCTGAAACAGCCAGCCCTGACGCCCGGAGGGAGTCCTGCTTGGGGAGGGTGGGGCTGAGGGCAGGGGTGGGGTTGGTGCCTCAGCTGCCTTCGACCGCGGCCATCCGGGGGTCAGCCAGGTGCCGCGCTGGCGCCTGCTGCCTCCAAAGGCCTGGCCTTGCAGGTGGCGGTGTCCGCGTGCCGGGCGGCAGACAGCTGGCGGGTCAGGCTGCCCTGGCTGTTGGCAGGTGCTCCTGCCTCGGGGTCAGGTGGTGCCGACTGTCTGTCTGTCAGCGGCTCTGATCCCTGGGGGCCCTTGTGCTCTGGAAACAATAAACACATGCCGGTGGCAGCAGGGCGTCGCCCGTGGAGCAGGGCGAGCCGTGTCCCCGGATCACAGGCAGCCGGCGTTCCCTCACGTCGCCATGATCAGCCGGTTCCAGGGTGGCGTGTAAGCGGCTGGTCTCTCGCACAGCGGCTCTCAGATTTATGGGTTCACCGCTTTGCTGAGGGTTTGTGTCGTCTCGTGGAGTGTCCGCTTGGGCCTCAGTGCACCTCTGGCTGTGGGACTTCACCCCGAGGAGGTCTTCCTGAAAAAACCCAGCCTGTCGGGCAGAGGAGGCGTGTTCAGTAAACTCTCTCTCTCTAAAGCGGTTTCACAGTGATGGTTCTCTTGACCTTTAGGTCCTGGGTCACCTTGATTCCTTGTGTGACTTCTGCACCCGGGTAGCGTGGGGCTCGGCGACAGAAGCACAAACACGGGCCGGCCCCAGTGGAGCTCTAAGATCCCCTTTGTCCCGTCTGTTTCCCACGAGGCCGGCCCTCCCGCCCCTCGCTTCGTGCTGCAGGGACGCGCAGAGGGGGGGACAGAGCAGGGCAGTGGGCTCAGGGGCTAACGCTCTTCTCTGGTCTCCCCCCTCACAGCTGAACCTCAGCCGGCCGATCGAGGAGCAGGGCCCCCTGGATGTCATCATCCACAAGCTGACCGATGTCATCCTGGAAGCCGACCAGAACGACAGCCAGTCCCTGGAGCTGGTGCACAGGTTCCAGGTGAGCGGGGGCGAGAGGAGGGGGGCCTGCGCGTGCTCGTGCGTTCCTAACGCGGCGCGGCTGTGTGTGTTCCCGGAGTGGCTCTGCCCTTGCCAGGACATGGCTTGCGGTCAGGCCCTTCCTTGCCAGGGCCTCCGTGTGGT